>JAODKL010000036.1:20723511-20736595 GCA_026780765.1 Petrocephalus schoutedeni
TGATAAGGGACAGTGAGGATTACAAGGGACAGTGAGGGTTATAAGGGACAGTGGGGATTACAAGGGACAGTGAGGGTGATAAGGGACAGTGAGGATTACAAGGGACAGTGAGGGTGATAAGGGACAGTGAGGATTACAAGGGACAGTGAGGGTTATAAGGGACAGTGGGGATTACAAGGGACAGTGAGGGTAATAAGGGACAATGAAGGTGATAAGGGACAGTGAGGGTTATAAGGGACAGTGGGGATTACAAGGGACAGTGAGGGTTATAAGGGACAGTGAGGGTTACAAAGGACAGTGAGGGTGATAAGGGACAGTGAGGGTTACAAACTCCCATTGTTTTTAAATGTGCTATATGAACAAATCACTTGAGTTACAGGACTGCCAAATTTCACGCATCTGGCGTGACACTCATTTCTGATTCTCACGCTCAAACAAGAAATCGTATGGCAAATCTATATTATTCTATTATAAACCTAAAATGAGCTAATTAACTACATCAATAGCATTTAGGCCGTTTGCACACCCTACATACTATTTACAAGGTAATAAAACTCATACATACATGTAAATGTGTATGCAGACAAATTGAAAATCTCACGTCAGCCAGCTGACCAAAGTTGGCAACCCTGGACTTGATTTAACTTCTAAGAATGTGGATTTAATACAAGGGGACTGTGCCCAGACTCAAATTTACAAACATACTCCAAAAAATGTGATTTTCTAAATAACAATCCCTTACTGTCATATAGTCATTAACACTTGCTAATCACTATAGCAAAGAGCTAATTTGGCAATTTATATTTATGTATGCAAAACCTCAGCCTGCAATTAGATCACGGCAAATGAAAGAGAGCTGCCTAGTTATTTAATCTTTCCCAGGATTTTAATCGCACCTATTTGATTTCGTCACACTCCACAAAACATTAAAAAATAATAATGATAGCAGGGATGGGAAATTCTGATGATAGACATCTGCTTTATTGGAGATCAGGACACATACCCAGAACCAAATGATATGAATAATGAGCAACAACCTAATGTGGAGCTCCATAAAGGCCAGAGATGAGCTGGGCGCCTTTATCGATAGGATTCCGGGGGGCGCTGGTACCGTTACGCAGTGACTGTGTGCGAGTTGGAGGGGGTGGAGCCTGGCCGGGTGGCGACACTCCCTGACACACTTCAGGGATGGGGGCTTGACTGCTCTACATTTAAATTACATTACAGGGGCTTTTGTCCAAAGCATCCATCTATATATATATATATACATATATATATATATATATATATATATATATATATATATCATCTATCTGATCCTTTGAGACTTCCTACAGTTTCCCACACAATGCTATAATTACCTGCCTTTTCCACCTGCTTCAACATGCTACAAAAATATCAACGCAACACGTACAAGCGTCTGTTTATTTTAGCCCTTAAATTCTTGTGGTTTAAGTTTGGAAGGTAGAGAAAAACACAGAGAAGCAAACCAGTGATGTCATGCCTTCATTTGTACAACAAAACTATGAAGGTACAAAGAACACACTGGGCACCCAATGTAATAGGACCTGCCCCCCCCCCACAAACACAAACATACATACCAGCGGTGCCCCTGCAGAAAGCATTCAAGCGGGAGGAGAATCCGAAATGCTTCATCCTCCCCAGAACACCTTGTGCTTCCCTTGCAGTAAACCCCAAGGTGCTGGGCTGGAAATTACACCACCCTGCATGATTTGAAAAACCATCGATTCCACGCTTTAGCGAAAGACACAGAGGCAGAGTGGGAATCAATTACGTGTCTTTAGATTTCTATAGCAGATTTGAGTGGGGTTCAGAGAGACACCTAAACACATACCTGCCCGGCTTAAACACCCTCAATGCAGACCTGCCCGCCTTAAACACCCTTAATGCAGACCAGCTAGGCATAAACACCCTCAGCACAAACTTGTCCACCTTAAACACCTTCAGCGCAGACCTGTTCACCTTAAACACCCTCAATGCAAACCTGCTAGGCTTAAACACCCTCAGCGCAGACCTGCCCATCTTAAACACCCTGAGTACAGACTTGTCCACCTTAAACACCTTCAGCGCAGACCTGCCAGCCTTAAACACCCTCAGTACAGACCTCCCTGCCTTAAACACCCTCAGCACAGACCTGTCTGCCTTAAATACATGTAGCGCAGACCTGCCCGGCTTAAACACCTTCAGCTAATACTGCTCCTGTCCTTCTCCATGACTCGGTAATTAAGGTGCCCTGGCTAGCAGAATCACACGTTACCGAGATCTGGTTGGGAGTGAAGCAGTGGGGTCCAGAGCATGTACATGTAATGTCTTTTAGGTTCTGAAAAAGAGCAGTTTCTGGCCCAAAAGGCTGTAGCACATCTTCTTCCCCTGGAGCAGGGAGCTTTGTTCCAACCCCGCCTCTGGCAGGTGAACTCATACAAAAAAAGAGCCATACTCTACAAATAATAAGGGGCGGATTTGACCATAAGTATGTGCGTGGATGCCTGTGTGGAAATGGCAGCTATATTTGTAAAGGCCAAGATGCTGCCTCATAAACAAGGGATTACAAAGAATAGCATGAAACTGGTTCTGGTGGGCGAAACCAGCTCTGATCTACCTTTGTAGTCATCTAGGCCTCCAGTAAGTGTCAAGCAGCCAGGTTGGTTAAGGCAAGCTAAGATAAACACCTCCTTGGAGACAGCTACTGTAGTCCTGGCCTCCCAACCCAAGGATCTCCAAAAGCATCATAAATCCAGGATGCATTTGAAATGTTCCTCAGTCCCAGCATTGCGATGTGTACAAGTTCTAAACTGTACTATGGGGCTACAACAGGAGATGTGCAGACAATATTCTCCTACAGCGCGGATGTCTCTCACTGCCAAAGGTCTGCCTGTCCACATATAGAGGTGCCCTACAGAAACAATGATAATCCCAAAAATAATCCCAGATGGCCTGTCAGTAGTTCTATAACAAAAGTCTGCAGTAATACCTGTTTATCTCTTGTGACTTCAGTCAATTCCATGTTTGAAATATTTAAGCTTAAAATTATTTGATCACATTTGCTGTCATGATAGCCACATTCCGAGCATTCCACACCAGAAGGACGCTTTATGTGCAGAAGAGAGTGCTGGCAAGTGTCACGAGGAAGCGGCACGCATGTAAATAAAAGGCTCGCCCCATCTCAGAGCCCGCCTCCAGTGGCCCTTTAATCTCACGCCTCTTCCTCCTTCCTCCTGAGCATGTGCTGACTTGTCCACCGTACACTGAGCGTCCTTCAAAGGTTTCACGCCGACATTACAGCCAGCCTGCCAGTCGCAGCCCCACCCTGGGGGGGGGGGCTGGGGTGAGGGTGGGGAGGTGGTGCAGTGAGGGGGGCATGGCTGATGCGGGAATTTGAGATCCACTGCAACCGTCTTCTCACCTATCACAATATTGCTATCCCCGCTGCTGTCTGACTAATTTAACCCGCTTAGCTTTCTCTTAAAATGCTCCTCCTGACCCCCACCCCCCATCCCCCATGCGGGGGCGGCTGGGGAGCCCGCATGCACTGTCCACAGGGATTAAACACCCCCCACGTGACCTTTCACCACGCACACATATAGACCATCCACCGAATAGAGAGACCATCTGATGGCACCTGCAGAAAGAAGGTTGCACAGGAGAAACAGGCCTGGTAAGCATATGGGGAATGAGTCAGTCAGTGACCAACAGTAAGGATTCATGCCGGACGCTGGATGGTACAGCATTAACCCAAACTGCTCATCACCTCTGCATTAAACAGAGGCTACTCCATCTTGGGCAGCATAAGAAAATTGTTTATTTGCTACAAATGTAGAGATGTTTATAAATTTCTTTTTAATAAGCCACAAAGTTTACTGAAGGAGTTCAGGGTATGTGCCTTCCACCCAAGTATGACAGCACTTCTAGAAACTCCAACCTGAAACTATTCATTTTTAATTGCAATTCCTGAATGATTACCTCGCCTCACGCCCAGACTCCTGTGACAGATATCAGGGCTGGGTGACTGCGAGGACGGATTAGCGACACGCTCCTTTGTTTCGTTTTGCCGAGTCACAGGGAACAGTCAGCGGAGCTCAGATGAGTCGAAAGCAATGCTGTGCAGCCAAGTCCAGCCTCGCCCAAGAAACAGCTGTCACGCACGGGGACGCCACGCCATGGCAGAGCCTGGCCTGCTCTACCATGTGCGTGACATCGCCGCTCTTTTAATGAGTCTTTGGGCTGGTCGGGCTTAGGCAATTTCACCCGGGATTCTGACTGAGTCCTTCACTGCCGGCTTACAGAAGATGTGCCAGTGCAGAATGTAGGGGTCAGGTGAATGAAGCCCCAAAGAACCACACCTAAAAGGTCACCTGTATCTCCCTCTTCCTATCCATTATCATCATTATGAAGGTGTTTATAGTGCATCATAGATGAGACCTTCATAGGGCATTCATAATGCATGAGAAACATGGCTATAATATATTATGCCTTTTTTATAGCCATGTTTATAATACTTTATGAATGTGTTGCAATGAATTATAAGAACAGTTATTAGGCTTTATGAATATGGGCTTCATAGAACGTGTTACCAAAGTAAATTCTGGTCTGACAATCGGCCACCTAAACACGCAGTGACCTTCTCAAACCGAGAGCTTAAAAATTAATCAGGAAACCATTCTCCAGACTCAGCAGCCTGGAGGGAGACCACAGTCATGTTTGTATATTGCTGAGCAATCGAGACAATTTGCCATGGCTGTTCCATCTTATGGCATCTCTGAGTTCCATTATACAGCTCTGTGTGATGACCTTCGGATAACCAACCAGGAAGAATGATGCTTATAGACTTTACCAGAGAAAGAAATCCCCTGCTACTGACGACGGGAAACGACAGACAGCGCACCCTCTTAAAGGTCAAATTACAGAAATGACAGAAATCTTATCTGTCTCCAATCGCTGGGATGTGAACTTTCAGCCCTGGCTTTTATCTTAAGACGATATAGTCAGTCTCGTATGAGCCAGTGCTATCCTGAAGTAATTGGAAATTATTTGTTGGTACTTTAGTTCTGGTGGAGTGTGATTAACACGATAAGAGATTTAATGGATTGCCTTGCGTAATGTGGGCAGGGTAAGCGGGAACAGCTCAGACAGGCCAGTGGTACCGGCCCAGAGTTACTGCATCCTGTTTATCTTTCTTAATGGCTGCTGACGTAGCCTTATAAGGAAAATTATCTTATTATTTAATGGTGCTGGGATCTGAGCGAGTCCTGGGAGAGGGACAGCATTTTAGACTTCGTTATGTCACACGGTGTTAAAAGTGTGCTTAATTACGAAGCCAAGCTAAGCCGCTCGCTTGGGGTAACTAGTGAATTGGAGTAACTGGGGTATATTTTACCGAATGATTCCAAGGTTTGTTAGGTATAAAATATTTCATCTTTCTGAAAGCTGACATTGCAGAAACCAAACACTGCAGCCAGGCATAATATATAGCCATTTGGCTGCTAGCCTTTAAAAACAACTGTAAACAAGGCCATATCTTGATGTGTATATTAGTATAGCAATATAATAATTTTGTAGCCTGGTACCAATTTACATGTTATGAGGTACTTTGTTTTAAGCTGATCACCATATGTGGCAGGGAACAAATATCTTAAGCTACCCTTTGCAATAGCTGTTTGGTTGATTTACGATTTTAATATTGCTTAAAGATGCACACAGTATATATTTTTAATTACTCTTTTAAATCAACTTCAGTCATTTTACACATACAGTAGTAACAGGTTAAATGAAAATCCTTTAGGTACCACACGTCATGTATAAAAACACTTTTTTTGCATTTATAACCAACCTTTATGAGGGACGCTTATCATTTCCTTGTAAATTTGTCCTCAGACTGCAGCTTAACCAGTTCTGAGTAATACGGCCACCACCCTTCCTGCAAAGAGGGCAAGGCAATGGCCTTGAACACAACAGCATGCTGCAATAACAGAAAGCATAAGAAATGCATTAGCCATGATTAACTTTCCCTGACGGCAATGCCTGCGGCTGTTATTTTCATATCTATGCAGCTGAGAAAAAGTGTACAATAGAGTCTTTGATAGGGGCTGGAACGCCGAAAACAACAAGGTGAGATCAATAGAATCGTGACAAAATACGGATTAGGGATGGGGCAATAGCAGTGGGCAAATCTGTAGCCTTACACCTCCTAGACTTGTGGCTGGATTCCTGAGATAGCCTGGTGGGGCAGTTTTACTCTACAGAAGTACAGTAACCCCCCCCCCCCCCCCCCAACCACCAAAGGCCAAGATAATAGGCTGGAAACCTCGACCGTCCGCGTGAAATTCGACAAGCCCCGGTGTCATGCGCTCTCCGATGCAGTCGGCAGAAATCCGGGCGGTGAAGTTTGCAAGTGAATTCAGTCGCGTGCATCTGTTTTGTTTAGCTGAGGTAAACTGTAATAGATGCAAATCAATAAAACTGTTCTACAACAATAGTTATACAACAATAATTAAAAGATGGCTTCCCTTTCCACACTCACTTTCAGCTATAGCCTCATTCCAAACATTGTGCAAATATAGTAACATTGTTGCGTAAACATTAATGAGTGTACTAACAGATGGAGTATGATTATGTTTTATAATTGTCACATAAATATAAGCAGTATCTGCTGTCTTACATCAGTAGCCATTTATACGTTTTATGGCAAAGTTGTAAACATTTATTTTCCATTGAATATTTAATATGGAAAACATTCGGGGATGTCCCATAGTAAAATACCTCACTGTCAATATACTTACTATAAATAAAATATATTGTTTTTATTCTGTATTACAACAAATTTGCAGTATATCAAAAAGAAAATTATTTTGGAAAGTACTCCATAAAAGTGTATTATCCTCAATGCGAAATGTATTTACAATAATTCAATTTAAATACATTGCATTAATAAAAATGTGTTGATCTCACACTGGTGTAGATGGTATTTGTGTAATATACACATTTTGCACAATTCAGCAGTTTTATTTCAGTGGCTTTTTCAGGCAACTAAAAATCTACAAATATATCTTGAAGAAAGGATCGGCTAATAATTATATTTATTATAATTTTTTAAAAACACATGGACTGTGTCTAAAGTCCAGTTCAGCAGAATGCAGAAGAAATATAGCTCTGCAAGGCAATCTTTGCTGAAACCGCTAACGCTGAAGGAAATAGGTGCACATGTGAGCAGCCACACACACACACACACACACACACATACACACACACACACATACACACACACACACACACATACACACACACACACACATACACACACACACACACACACACACACGTTTGACCGTCCATTCATGTCTATGGGAAAAACCTTAATCCCAACTATAACAACCTTAACCCATACCCATCCCTCTCCTTACCCATAAGCAACCAAACAAAATACAAGACTTAAGGAATTTTCAGTTTTTTGATTGCAATCAAATTGAGTTTCCCCTTGTGGGGATTGAAAAAATATCCCCACAAGGTATAAAGTTACATGTGATATGTGACAATTACAAAAACAAACAAACAAACACACAGACACGCACACAAGCACAAAACCTTAAAACGATGAGTGCAGACATGCAAAGGATACAGACACAGGTAAGCTCACTCTCTCTGACAACGTTCAGCTACCATGAAGTTCCATTAAACTGAAATCCCAGGCCTACTGGGTGTGGACCCTCCCAGATAATATCACAAGCCTGATCTGAATGGGCAAATATTTGCATTTTTCTATCACAGGATTGCATAGGTCACACACGCTTCACTCAGCTGGTCATGTGACCCCCATTGGAATGATACTTTAACCAGGAAGTAAAAAAAAATACAGTAAAGCTGGTTGAGTTTAAAACAAGGCTGAAATCCCAGGTGTGGCCTCCATGTCCTGAACTGAAAAGAATTCAGTGCAGGGTCACTATGGAGTATATAAAACGTGTGACCAATTGCTACACTATTACACTCAGAAAATGTAATTTATAGGGTGGATTAGGGTACCCTGGGACACCTAAGCTGTGACATATATATTTCCTGTTCAATATAAAGTAGGTCTATACTAACACAGAAATATACATATACTACTACATATTAGCTGTGTTATCATGTGACTAAAACCAAATGACTAAATAGCTGTAATATCACTAAAGGAGGTGGGGCACTTGTCAAACTCTTACGACTTTGGGGAAAAAAAAGTATCTTCAGCTTAGTGATGTAAGGATTTTGAAGGATTGATGTTAAGCTCATAAATCTGTTATTAAGAATATAATTTTTCCATGCTTTATCAGGTAATGTTTTTGATGTATTTATGCATTGAAATATGAATTAAAACTGTGAAAATGTATCACATATATTTTTATTTTAACTTTTAATTTTGATGATTTTTCACTCCCCAGTTTATGAAAAACATTTAAAATGTGGGACAGCATAGTTTGGCAAACCTGTGACAGTCATATAAGTTAAATTAAATGACAAATTAAATCATACAGCAGTGGTGTGGCAAGTGTTCCCACCAAACTTGTGCTGAGCGTAATGGTGTTACTGATGATGACATTCCTATAATGTGCAAGGACTGTTTATTCACTGACTGGTACGATTTTCACATTTTTATACATTAGTGCTTCACACTATTTTTCTCTAACTTACATCATTTGTTCTAATTACCTTTTTTATTCAAAGCATTTGGATTAACATATGAATTGCTTTCAATAATCATTAATGAGGCCTTGGTTAATTTATTGTTTCAGTTTAATGCAGACTAGTATATCAACAATTTGCAGTTGTCTGGTTTACTTTCATGAATTACTGTTTTGCATTAGGCCTATATTCGTATTTTAGACCAATTTCATTCCATTGCATTTTTATTCATTAAATTCCTTCGAATACACCCAGTAGTCTCTAAACACAGCAGTCAATGTCAGAGGCAGCAGAGAATTGTGGTATTTTTTTTTAAGTGAATGAAATGACGAAAAGTGAAATACACCCTGAACTTTGTGTGTACACACACACGGAAAGTAAATAAATTCATATCACTGTGGGGACTCTCCATTTATTTCTATGGCCATATCCATAATTCTAAGTATGACCCCCTTAACCGCTACCCAGCACCTTAACCATAAGAAACCAAACAAACAAGCATGCAAAAATGTAGTTTTGGCATTTCTGCTTTTGATTGCATCCATAGTTTATCATAAAATTGAGGCTTATATTATGGGGACCTGAAAAATGTCCCCACAGCTATAATAGTAACAGGTTTGATCACATTGTGGGGGTGTTTGTTGCTCACAATGTAATAGATACAAACACACACATACACAATTAAAATTACTGAATCAAAGATAATATATTGGGGCCCCACAATATATTCTTTCATGGGAGCCCAAATCTCTAGCAGTTCCGCCTGTCCAAGATTTTTTTTTTTTAATTTTGACAGAAGGAACACTAAAAGTGGTGGCGTGATGTCTAGCGGAGTGATATTCACATTCTCTCGTTTTTATATTGGATTAGATAGATTTTCGATGAAGCCTCATGTGTCGATCTAAAGTATTAGTGTGATGCTGCAATAAATCACAGAAGTCAAAAACTCAGAGAGTGTCCCAGAGTAGCGTAATTCACCCTACTGCCAGCGGTGACCGTTAAAAAACAATGGGAGCCAGAGGCTCCCCACAGAGACAGACAGGACGGCAGTATCCATAGGAAACACATTTTATTGAAAAACAATATCAGTTTGTAACAGACTGGTGGAATGTGTGTCATAGTTCCTTTTCTCGTAAAACCCTTTTTCGCGGACTGGCTATTTCAACTGCAGGGACTGAGCCACAGCAGCCGGGAGCCGCCAGAGGTCCATAGGAAAAAGAAAAACAGCAGAGGGGAAAGCCGACATACAAGTGAACCATAATACTGTGTTACTTACAAACCGGACGAAAAGAAAGGGCGGGAGGACAAAACGAAAGGAGAAACAAATTAAATAAATATTCATGGTAAACATGTATGGCACAAATATGCAGCAGTCGATTTGGCAATGTTTGTTTGTACGCTTTTTTTTTCTCAATCCGTTCTTTTTTCAAAACCAAATTGTCAATGAACAGTGCAAAAGGGAGGTGGTGGTACGTGACTGACTTTTCCAGTAAGCTCTAGCTAAAATACATAGCAAAAAATTCAAATTTTATACAAAACATCTTACTCAGGAGTTCATAAAAAAACTCATTGGATCTGGTCTCGATATTTACACAAGCTGGTTACCAAAAAAAGTCTGTTTTTTTCTGAACCATGACATGGATCGTTTACATTTTTTTCCTTTCGGTTTTTTTCCCCGTTTTCTAAAAAGGTGGATAAGGCTATCGTAACAACCCGAATTTCATGTACAATACAAACAATAACGTATTTACAATATTTAAACTACAGATGTACGGTGCAAATTTCAAAGTCACGTGACCAGGGCTGACCATACAAGCAAGGCATTTTACAGTAGCCTGAAGAGGCGATTCCCGGCAATCGCATAACATTCTCACAACGTTGCTGCAACAGTACAGGTGGGTGGGGGGGGAAAAATAACAAAATTAATTAGTGAATTAAATTAAATCACAGCAACATGATGAGAGTGCTGCGCGTTAACTGGGTAACGACTTCAGATTTAAAGAAACTAACAAGATTGTCATATTCTGCCCCAGGACAGGCAGCAGCTGGACACCTAGCAGTTTTTTTGAAGTTGTTGTTGTTTTCGTTACTATTCTCCTTAAATAACTTCTCGGATGAATTTAAGTCCTATTGTGTTTCACAGCTTACCTCCTAACGACAGCACAGTAATAGAGTTCCTAAAGGAACGTTCTGGGAGGGGGGGGCGGGGGAGCGAACCTAGAAAAAATAAGAAACTAACAGCAGATTTACATAAACTTTGCTTAAGGTGTATCGTTATCAGTGGTTTAAGAACACTTTCCTTGGGTAAAGTTCTTTTTATAGTTAAAAAATAAATAAAAATTGCATATTTGCCAGTATTGTAGCCTCAGACAGAGACACAAATTCATACAAGGCTTTTCCTTTTAGTGGGAGGGATGAGATCGATGTGGAAATGAGGGACTCGGACTGAAGTGTGGAGCGAGAAGCGGTACCCGCGGCGGTAAGTCGGACTCGTAAACGGGGGTGACGGCGCCGCTCGGCTGAGCCGGCTTCCACGTTCCGGAATACCGGCCAGTCGCCCAAAGAGCACGATGCGCGCAGAATACAAACGAAATTTTCACAGCCACGTTCAAGCTGACCGGCTTAAGATGAGGTACAAGTGAGGGTGCGCGCACACGGTAAAGCGCGATCACGCCAGCTGGGACGGGTGCATAAACATTCCCGTCGCCCTTTGAGGAGACGCTACAGTGAAGCATTGTGGGATATTATGGGCAAACGTCGGGTCCAGCCAGCCTGATATACCACTGAATCCGGCCTAGGGTTCAGAGAGCACATTCAAGGGCCTGTTTTTGTGCATTTACACCAATCCCAGCTATTTTTGGACCAGAGCTATTTTCCCAAAGGCACAGGTCCAAGTTACCCCCGCCTTCTTTTCATCAGCCCTGTGTTTTAAAAAGGCAACTCAAGATATTTGTGTGGGAATGAATGAAAACTGGGAATTTCAGAACACAAACCTACCTTGCATAATGTGCATTTACCATAATATATTACTAGACCTCTCACACAGTCCCAAATAACTCCTGTCCTCTATTTTGCTATCATAAATAAATTCCTCTTCTTAATTTCTTTTACTTTTCTAGTTCATCAGAATCTCCCCTAAAAATGTACAATTAATCTTCAATGGGGAGGTTTAAGAAACAGCGAACAAAACAAGAAATGATTCCTGTGCTTTATGCGTCAAGGAGAGCACTAGTCAATCCCTGGCCCCGCCCCCTCCCCCACCGCCTATGGCCGCTGATTACAGTACCTAGGTGAGCTCCAGGGGCTGAAGCAGACCAGGGTTCTCTTCACTCTTTCTCAGGTAACACAGCAGTAAGGCAGGTAAACTCTGGCCTGTACCTACAGGTTGCCCACTCCTGAATCTCAACAGAGAAACCCAACTCAGAAATGATATTTGGTACTCCGTCCTGCAGGGGGCGCTGTCAGGGTAAGTCAAGACTTCTATTCGACACAGCTAAAGAG
This sequence comes from Petrocephalus schoutedeni, assembly GCA_026780765.1. Taxonomy (NCBI): domain Eukaryota; kingdom Metazoa; phylum Chordata; class Actinopteri; order Osteoglossiformes; family Mormyridae; genus Petrocephalus; species Petrocephalus schoutedeni. The sequence continues at coordinate 20,735,683 of JAODKL010000036.1, forward strand.
AGACCTTTAACTGCAAAAGCGGTGGGTGTTTTACCGCTCCGCCGGCATCTGCTGATGCTGGTTCTTCGCAGAAGTTTGCGAAGGAACCGAAAAAAGTGCTGCTTTGGTGTGATTTCCCCACCGTCACGAAAACCAGCCGTCCAGCCGTGGCGGTGAAGCTCTACACCTAGACGGGCAGCCAGTACAGACCAACCAGATTGCCCCTCTCGTCTGTTCACCCAATCCCTCTTCCCGTTCTCATTTTCTTGGCTCCTCCCTGTACGCTCCAAGGCAGCCGCCTTTCCGCGTGAGACTCCCTAAGTAACCGTGGCGTGCACACAGCACCAAGATGACCAGATCCATGAGAGTCTCTGGTACCGAGACAACCTTTAAGCAAAGAGCACTGAAATGAATATGATGTTTGGGTGTGTGTGTGTGGAGGGGGGGGGGGGGGGGTGCATAAATTTAGAAAAAACGGTAATGGGAACGTTTAGGCCTTCAAGTAACAAATACTGAGAATAGTCCAACTAAAAAGTAAAAAACAGGAGACGGGTGAAAAGAGCAACCGGAAAAAAAAACGAGACAAGGACAAAAGCGATCCATGGTGGGTGGGTGGGTGAGCGCTGAAGTGTAGGTAAGTGATCCCTGCGTCGCTGCGGAGGCCCACTCCGGCCCCAAACACGCTCCCATCCCTGTCAAAGAGCAGCCACAGGGTGGCAATCGTTGCCATCAGCTCACGGGCGGCCACTGCCTCTCTCTTCCTCCGTTTCTTGTCCCAGGCAGGAGTAACATCCAGGTAAAATCCCAGAGCGAATTGGGAAGATGACCCCCCCGCCCGCCCGCCATTCCAGCTCGCTCCATCTTTGCGTCTGTTCACAGACTCCACGCTCCGTTCCGCCGCGTCCTTCGCCCCTCCCCCCCCCCCCCCCCCGCG
>JAODKL010000036.1:20746093-20756239 GCA_026780765.1 Petrocephalus schoutedeni
GGGGGGGGGGGGGGGGGTGGCAGAGAATACGAGCTGGTCTCTTTCTCATGCAAGCATTATTGCTTTAACCCCTAGTAGAAATGCAATCAACCCAAACCCCAGCCCCCAATGGGGGTCATAAATATTCCAGGCCAGAGAAGAAAGGCTAGCAAGAGCACACCATTCGCCTCCAACTTGGCAGTTAACATGCAAACACTTGCCGTAATGAGGACATTATTGGATTTATTACTCTTTAATTTGATCGGCTAGAACAAGTAGCACAGGTTTGTCCTGCTCCAGACAAGCGAAATAAAAAAAAAAAACACTTTCATTTTTTTTCAGCTCATTTGCATGTTTGTTTTTTTCTTTCCTCTAGCCTAAAAATGCTAATGCTACTTAAGGCACAGCAAACCGATTGATGTACCTGTACATCTATTGGCTTAAAGTGTGGCGCATGAACAGAGCGAAAGCGCGGGCCTTAAGGTTAGAGGGGGGACTGGGGTCCTATCCGGCCCGCTCCCCAAAGGAGGAGCAGGGAGCAGGGAAAATGTTCTGGTTGGTCTGGCATGAACATGCGATCCAGACCACGCAGAAGAATGAGACCGGGAGAAGGGCTTGACAGTCACCTGATATCTATTCTGTCACAAGTGAGTTTTCTCTTGCTGATATTTCAGCGACATGGGCCCCAGGCCGCCGGCCGGGGAACCCTAAGCCGGCCACCTTCCCGGCCCACCGCAATGTCGGTGAGCCCCCTATTTCCACAGGCAATAAAAACAAAGAAACAGAGATGAATGTACCCCTACGGAAAACAGCGCCGCTCACATGCGCGTGCCCGCCCGGGCTGGGCGCAGACGATCCCGGCGGGAAAGCGGCTGACAGGATGCCGAGCCCGGTCAGCGTGCCGAGCACCTGAGCAAAAAAGGTAAAAGCAGGCAGGTGTGCTGCTGGGGGGACGCTGCCCTGACCCTGGGGGAGGCGGGGGTGCTGGGAGCAGCCCTCTCCCCGCGCCCGCCCACCCCCCGGCAGGCACGGCCCTCCTTTAATCCTCCAGCCCCGGCCTGTGAGGCTCTCTCTCCGCTGTGGCACAATAACCCCGGGGCCCAGGCATTTGGGTCTCTTGCCGCACACTCGCTGTCTTCCTTTTACCCCCCCCCCCCAATACCCCCCAAGCTGATATGCAGGCCCGAGCGGCTGCTCCCTCTCTACGCGTTTCCATGGGGAGCAATCTCTTTTAGCTACTGCCTCCCTGCAAATTGCATGAAAAACAGGCTTTAACTTTATCCGTACCACCCCCCCCCCCCCCAACTTCGAAGTCCTGCCACTCGTCTCTCGTAAAATAGAGAGACAGGGTTATAGAACATTTACACCATGGGGGGGGGGCTTTACAGGGCCAATGAGACCGTCTGCTGTCCCTGGGGGGACTCAGAGCACCCCCCACTGCCATCGACCCCCCTCATTCACAGCAGATCTGAATCCCTGTGCACCATCAGAGCCACAAAGGGCTCTGTATGCTATGTAATCTCCTAATGAACTACACTAGAGTCGGGGGTACATTGCCTTTAAATGAAATGTGTTAGGCGGGCCTGGCCTTTGTTTCTGAGACCCAGCTACAAAACAGATTACCAGGGGCTTGGGGTCTCAAAGCACACGCATTGGGTTAAGGCAAAAATCAAGGAAACAAAGGCCTTTCTCTGGCAGGGTCTCTCCCGCAGAAGGTGCATGGCGCTGCTCGGAGATGGCCCGTAAACTTTAACTGTGAGAGCAAATACGGTAGCCGGGAGCCTCAGTGGGTTTTATTTTCACCTACTGCTTTTTTCCTAACGAAGATGGTGGGGGGGCGGGGGTTAGTGCTCTTAAACAAAATGCAGAAACAGCAGTAGTGTTTACTGCGGTCTTAACGCAGCGGCGGATTCCGGAGGAATTATGCTGCATTTCAGCAGAAGCTGATCGTCTTCCCGACCACAACACTCTTCCTTCGCGGCCGCAAGACGCATTAGCGAGACAAAGGGCCTGACAATGGGGCGCTTTTAACCTTTGCCGAACAATAGTGTCCGTGGCAGGTATCGATTTCAGGCGAGCGGAGAGCGTAGCGCGTCCGCCGGGGAGGCGGGCCGGCAGCGGAGGCGATCCGGGGCGCAGTCCGGCACGACCCGCCGCCGTCAAAAACCACTCGACAGCACGGCATCTGCAATGTAAGATAAATCAGGGGAAAAAAACTATCCACACTTATTCCCCCGGAACTTATATTATTAAATAATAAATGCACCTGTAATAAATGTACTTGGGAAAACTTTCCGTAGTCGGCCGAGTAATATGGAGCAGCAATCTAAAAACATCGAACGTAGTTTTAATTAGGGGTCAAAAGGACCACTATTAATTTTGTAATTATTTTTATTATTATAATATAATACATTGCACTTGTTATATTGCGTATATGTATAATTTATATGAATTTTTGCCCATGTTGGTGCTGTAATGTAACAATGTCTGTGAGGTCGCGCCTTCGCATAGACGCACGGCCGCAGTGTCAGCGAGCCCGCGGCGCCTTTTCCCCGCACGGGTTCCCGCATGTTCTCGCCGGTCCCCGGCTCCCCTCCGGCTCCCCTCCGCCCCCCGACCTCCTGCCAAAGGGCGATCTGGTAGCAGCAGATAGTCGCGCCGCCGCACGTCCGCGTCCCGCTTTTCGGGCTCCTTCCCACCCGGCGCATCCTCCCCGCAGTCCGGGAACCGAGCGATTACGCCGCACGAAGAAAAATAATAAAGGAGAAAAAACAACGGAAAGCCCGGATGCCCTGTGATTTATTTCTAAATAATAATACGCACGTCGACGGTACATCAGATTGCTCTGAATGCTCGGGCTTCTCCGCGGATAATCTTTAAAGTAAGAATTACTCCGGTTTAAAAATGCAGATTCTCTGTAAGGAGTCTATCGCCATGCCAAAGCTGCTTTCTTTTTTTTTTTCTTGTGACATTTTGCAGAGGACCGGCCTAAAAGCCAGCCGCTGACGGGTATGTGGGGGTGGGGGGACGTGGGCGCAGCGCGCCCCGGCCACCGGGCAGCGGCCGTAAAAAGCATCCCCGCATGGGGAGGTGGGGCCGCACCTCACCGGAGCCCGCTACCGGGTCACGGCTGGAGCCCTCCGGCAGGGGCCGGCCCATCGCGCAAGAGCGTGCCATAGTTAGGCGTTATAAAAGGTGTCACCGTATAAACCCATCAGTGAACACCTCACTACCCCAGTGTGAACACGGCTCTGACACTCTGCTCTTGGCCCTTTCTTAAGTTTTCTAGGGCCAGGGCGCTGAATAAGCACCCCACCCCCTTTTGACAAATAAAAACAAAATTAAAAAAGAACATGGAACCTCGCCGAAACTAGGAGTTATTATGACTGATTAGTAATATGGGAGTGAGATTTTACAGATGTTGTTTAAGCTCTGGGTGTGAAGAGAGGCGCACTAATGTCGGGCTCCAGCCCCCTAAGGGTGGAGGGCTTCCTTATGAATGTGAGGACGGACAGCCGCTCCGTATGCGGCCCTAAGTAACTCATCATCTACCTGGCTCTAGTTTGGGCGGACATACAAAAAAATTATGAGGCCACAATTTAGAATGCGGAAAACATTAACACCGAAAGGCTTCACGTTTCAGTGATGGGTCCCTGTAGACCTGCACGCACTCGGTGAGAAGCGAATGCGCAGAATCTACGGGAATACTTTTATCTGCTTTGGGCCAAGCAATCTCAAACTTCAGTGCCGCTAGGCCTCGATGTCTTGTTTTCCTTTTAAAAACAGCCACTTAAATTAAACCATGGGCAGAAAAATCACAATCGCAAAGAAAACAGGAAAATAAGCTCAACTCCGTAGGTGTATAAGACATTAAAAAAACTAGTCATAAAAGACTCGAGCTGGGCTTTTAATTAAAAATACGTGAACAGCAATATATAATTTATGTGTAGGAGCATGTAATTAAACATAATTACTCCCAATGTACACTATGCAGCTCTTTCAAAGAGAAATGATTTATCGTTGTTTGTACTGTATTGTTGATTTCATTATTATAAGTAATCAGCCAGCGCAGAGATAAATGACAACTGATATGGATTTTAATATTGAAATTAGAGCGGTCACTTCCCTATTATTGTGGAGGCCCCGCGAATAAGGCAGTCAAGGTTAGGTTGCAGAACCAACTGGCTCCAAATATATACCGCATGCGCTGAGTGTCTATATATATATATCACTATATATTAATAATATTTTTTTAGGAAAAATGATCGACTGTTCCTTATGTCCTAGCTGAGCACCGCCGACGGGTTAGAATAAAACGATCTCCCGGGATAGGCCGAGCGGGGCCATGAGTTAACGCGCTTTGATATGCCATTTAAACTCAACGTATCACTCAATAATTTACCAGAATATTAATGATAAATGCTGAAATAGATAAAAAATAATAATGGCAATTACCCGGACATTTCTTACATTGACACTGTCTCGGAAATCACTGGCCAATGTTTAAATAAACTGTTCTTAATTGAAAATGCACGCATGCTTGAATAACCAGGGTGAAGGGTGTTAATCGTACTTACTTGGTGTTCGTTGTGTTCCAGTAGATAGACTCTAAAATAGCCGCACTGGGCAGGTTCACCTTGCAAGCAAAAACCATAACTCCAAAATAGTATCTCCACATCGCGTCCCCCATTATTGCATTCACCAAGGCGAAAGGTGAATAATTATAATAATAATTATTATTATAAAGCAACTGTGTCTCGTCTAATCGAGCGTCTGGGGTAATCGGTAACAAAACTCAAATCTGTAATCCTGATCGGGACCAGAAGATTTGATAAATCAAATGCAAATGATCCCCGCGAAGCGACTTTTTTTTGGAGTTAGTACCGCCGCGGCTGAAAAGAGATCGCGTTTGCCGAGCGGAGAATTATCCCACGCACGGCGAAAGATCCAAATGCCGTCCTGAATGCACAAGGAGAAGGGGAAACGGTAGTCTTTTCATTCAGACGAAGCCGCGCTGTCGCTCCTCGCTGCTCCGACACGAAGGCGGCACATTCCTCGCTTCAGAGGCACTCTCATCGAAGCATTCTCCCTCGAACATCGATACAAAATAATCCCCCGTTTGTCCAGCAATTGCAAAAAAGGAGGTATCAATCCAAAGGCATGGTTTCTCCGAGAATAGCAGCAGATAGAAGAGCGATGCTTTTAATTCCTTTGGCTAGCTACGATAATCATTAAAATAATTCTAAAATGGAGAAATGCAATAATGATGATGAATGAGAAATGGACAAAAATAAATTAACTAAATTCAAATCTTAGTTCTCATGGGTGCGTCTCTCTTTTTCTTCTGTTGAAAAACACCACTGTGGAGTTGTGCGGGTTCCGTGGACCTGCTGGCCGAAAGCAGACTACAGACGACTGCTCCGAGCCTCGCATGCAAGTAACTCGAAGTGACTGCGAGACTGGATATTTGCGACCAGACCCCCCCCCCCCTCCCTCCCTCGCTGGCTCCGCCCACGCCGCGCCTGATTGGCCAGGGCCCAATAAGTCAATGGGGGGGGGGGGAGGACAGTCAATCAAACGCAAAGACCTCGGCGACCGGTTCAACCGCAAATCAGCATCCGAACCAGAGAGACGGGATGGAAGGGGGCGCGGAGGCCAGCAGGGTGACACACACTCAATGGCACGATAAAACACAATGGCACGAATTCACCATCACCGCATCTCAGTTCAGAAAGGCATGGTATTTAAATACTGTACTGGATACCTGAATATTTTCATCAACCTGGGGGTCTTCAATGAAAGTCACACACGCAAGTCTTTTGTTTGAACACCCATTTTAACAAGTGAAAATAGAAAAAGGTAACATTAATCAGTCCTACAGACGCTAAGGGATACCCAATCATCCAGTTTTCTTCCGAAGATATAAGGCAAGTGTGTTAGGACAAGCTGGTGTAGAAAATGGATGGATGGATGTTATACATAGGCCTATTGAAAATGTGTCACAGTGTATTAACTAAAGTGCTTTTTTTATTTAACACACAAGTTTAAACCAAGAAACCAACAGCGTAAAAATAATCCTATTAGCTGTACATCTACTGTGGTCTGGTTTTACCCCAGCATACCTCCTATTATCGGGCGATTTCTTTCGAAGGGCAACAGCGACAACTAGCGCGCGCCTGCGAATACGTTTGGCGACTTTAAGCTAAAGTGCGCTAATAACAACATTAATTCGGCGCGTTCGTTTGGTCTTTGCTTTAATGCCATAAATTTACAGTTAATCATGATTTATCGATAAAGTGGGTCTATCCTTATTCACAAAGTGGTGCTTGTTTAATGTATGTTTTTCGTTTGTTGCTTCGAAAGCATACTTACAGTAATATTCGAACAGAACTTTGAATTCTGATTAGTCTTTTATTCTTACCCCTTCTATACGCCTTTATTTTAAATAATAAATTCTCAAAATGTAATAAATGGAAAAACTTTATTTGTTACCGAGTCATGGAAAAAAACTCAAACAACTCAAAAGTAACTAAAAACAAAAGTAAACAATTTGTTTAAAACAAGTTTAACACGTTTAAATGTTTAATCTGTAAAATTGGCGAATTATTGTATTTGAGTTATAATATTCCCGATAACATGCTATGAATCATAGCCGATTTGTGTGTCACAGTTTGTGTGTAATATAATATAGCTATAACGTTATCGCAAAGTACATCAAATGTGTCAGGAAAAGATGTTGTTTCCCACATTCTGCAAGATAATTGAGTGAGTGAGAATTTACGGGTAAATGTGTAGTCCGCTGATTATTTGGTCTCAGATCAAAGCGGAGATTTCGCACGTTGGAGATGATGGGAGTTCCGAGCGCTTTAATTCCAATAAACAAGTTCGGCACTGCGTCGGGTTTATCGCGGCTGGCAGCCGAGTGGCTGTATGTGCTTAATGTATCCCGGCGAAGACAGTAAATCACACTTAAGAATGGTTAGAAAGTGAAAAGAAACTAATTTTATTCTAAAAAGCCGTACGTTTGGACGATGTTTTTGATCACGTCAAAAAGATGTGCCCATGAAAATACTAAAAAGAACATGCGTAAAAATTTACAGTGAAATTATTATTGTTGTTATAATCATCATCAATAATAATAATAATAATAATAATAATAATAGTAGTAGTAGCAAAAGTAGTAGTAGTCGTTGTAACGTAAGATTGCTACGACGAAAGATATACGTCGTAACTTCAATGTTCATAAATTTCCTATTCAGCTAAACGTAGCATATATTTTATAGTAGTGCTTTTATACTAATGTATACAACAGAACAGAATAGGCATATTCAAACGTACATACATATAAATACATCAAATTATTTAAATAATTAAATAATAATAATTCTGGAAAAAGATTTTGTATCGTTTAAGTTTATATCCATTAATCACGCTACGCTGTAGCCTATATTCCCTATCATGTAAAATTACAGAAATTAAAAATGGAACGAATGGCTCATCAATCTGGATATAATACATATTAGATTTATATAAATACGGAAGGGACTTTCAGAAGGAGCTACGTGTTTAAAATCTGACTGTAACTGACAATATTGATTTCAGCTGAACAAGTGTAAAGTGCTGGCGGCCTGTGCGCTCCGATTCAGAAAGGGGGGACGTTTTTAGGACGAATTTATAGGAAAATGAAGTGTCAATACGAATGGGCCCAGTTTAATACAGGCCTACGTATGAGCTCCCGCGTTTACATTGTATTTCACTCTGGCCTTTATTTTCCTTATCGCAATCTGAAGTCAAACACTTTTCCTTCAGAAAAGAAAATAAAACAAGTAGTTAAAGCTTTTGTTGCCAATATTTATTCAGTTGGTGGATCCCATTCCGTCTCTGTTAAGTGGTGGGCTTCCTCTGTAGCTGGCGATTGGAAGTTCAAACACAATCCTAATAAACTAGTTAACCACCACGATAAGTACATACTGGTCTATCACTGGTCAAATGAAAGATGTAATTAAATCTCCATAAGATAATTTCAACGAAGCATTACATGGGCTTAACCTACCATGTGCCTTCAGTACCAGCGTAGTGTGAATGATCCGTCTTTGTGATTTTCTTTGTGAGTATTTCGGAATTATTTACGGGTGAGTTGCGGAGACAGGCTAAGTAACGCTAGGGGTAAGACAATTCACTGAAAATGCACTCATCCCGACTGTCGAAAAGTTTTAAAAATATAGTGAGATGTCTGGGGACTAACGGCGGCTTGTCCTGTGCGGCGACACCCGAAAAAACGCCGGCGCGTCCCGGATGGTCCGAGGTGAACAAACACCCCCTCGCTCAGGGACGCTGTGGCAAACTATATCTCTTTAACTTTCTTATAGCTTTATCGTTAATTATGGATACGGAAACTAAATATTTTTTATTTAGTAGGCCTGTCCGATGTTTTGATGTTTGAGATGTTTTGTTGGCTTAACCTTTGACCTTATATTAGTAAAACATTTTTTTTTCCAGTGGAATAGGTGTGTAGCTATTCATATTCATTTAGCTTGCGTCCGGTAGACGCCAAGACACAGATTGTGCGTAAGTCTTTATTACATAGGTTTTTATTAAGCTCTGCATAAAAGTAGGTTGATTTCTCTGATTAACACCCCGATGGTGCGTCCGTCATCTCTGCTTTTTACATACCGTCCGTCAGGGTGCAAAACTTTCCCCCAAACCCCCAGGGACCAGCGGCGAACCGTCACCGAGGCCAGCCGCGGCACTCCGGATAAGGGGAAGCGGAGCCGCCGCATTCGCCGCCAATTACAAGGCGGCCAGCGTGCTAAACGCGTCCCGCTGCAGATTAATAACGTATCAACACAAAGCACTTTTGAACATTACAGTTTTTATTCTTTTGTGGCATAAAATTGAGTTGCAGTCAAAAATAATAATACACAAATGTTGGGCACGCATTCGAGGGTTTTATTAGTGAATGTACAGTCTCCAGAACAGGACAAATACCCAAGGTTACACCACAAGTACCGCTCTGGCGCTTTCCGTAACCCCAAGCCCTGTCCTACTTACCCCCACCCCTGCAGTCACACCCGGACACACACACTCACAAACACACACACACGGACGCCGCTTACCAGCTTCACCATGCAGCTAGTTATGCTTACCTGAACCAGGGCAGCTTACGAACAAGCAGGGCTTACGCACTATACGGGGAAACACGCACGCACACACATACACACGCACACACACATACGCCACTATGTACAAGGAGGACGAGCGATCGTGTCTTCGTACGGTTGAAATTAAAAAGGCGAGCAGTCCGTGTGACGGGATGTCGCAGCTCACTGAGCGCTCCTACCGGCGGTGCCCCCCCCCAGCGCCCAGCCCCACAGCGGCTACGGAGAGGCGTCTGCTGCTGCACGCTAAGGCGCCACCCGCGTCCTCAGGTTTAATCCACCGGACGAGAGCGCCTCGTCATAACATGGTAACAAGGACTTCGTTCCTCTAAAACGTTAATCTGGTACGCTCAAATCAAATTGTCCACATTACTTTTTTTTTTATTCTTGACATTACAAAAAAAATTTACTAAAAAGTCAACCTCATTACGTGGAACAATAAATATATGTCCTCCCCGAAACAAGGCATAGCGAAAAGTATTAGTCATATTTTGCTTAAAACAGTGCTGATGAGAGCGCAATCTGTGAGATGTCGACACCTTGACTCAGGACACTAAAAATGCTTTAAAAAAAAAAAAAACAGGGGCATATCCTTTTACGGGGGAAAGGGAAAAAACGGCAATGTGTGCGCCACAAGTTCATCCGGAGTGTGGGAACAAGGTCCATTGTGTATTATGGCACCCCCTGCTGTCTGGCCGCCAATCTGGAATAACAGTGACCCCCCCCCCACCCCGACCCCGTACCCCACCACAGCCACACAGCCCCCGACCCCTTCCATCACCCCGTCCATTTCGCAAGCCAAGCCTCCTTAGAATAACTGACCGCTTGTCGCCTGTATCAGAGGATTTGTAAACTTAAAAAAGGGAGCAGACACACAGTTACAGGCGGGCGGTGATGGGGAGAAGGGGCGACTCGTTTGGATGGATGGCGCGCGCACAGCCCATGTGAGCAATAACAGAAACCAGGATGCCTGAAGGAACACTTCAACATGAAGCTACCATACAACAGA
>JAODKL010000036.1:20766964-20779037 GCA_026780765.1 Petrocephalus schoutedeni
AATGGGAAAACTTGCTGTGACGCAAAGAAAAACCCCCCCCCCGAGTGTCACCCCCAGCTCTGGCATTTGGCTCAAGATAAAAATCTCCATGCTCCTCTCTTGAATTAGATACATGCTACTAAGAAGATTGTGGTTTAAACTATTAAAAACTATTCAGTTTTGTAAACTATTAAAAGCCGTTGTTTTATACTTTGAATTAAAATCCTTCATTTATAATTGCCTTTATTTGCTGTGGTTTGTGTGTCATTGGGGAAATCGAAGGCCTTTCCAGGGTCAAACACACCGTAATGAGTTGAGGTGAATTTTCCGTTTGAGAAAATTAAAATTAATCTGAATATTCTGTCTGCTATGGGGTGGCACCCCATCCTGGGTTGTTCCCTGCCTCGCCTCTAAGCGATCCCACATAGGACAAGCGGGTTTGGAAAATGGATGGATATCCAATAAAGACATGACCAGTATGGATATATTTGTACATAAATACGTAATAGTATATAATAGACGCCCTCCCCCACACGTCATGAAAAGTCTTACAAGGGGTCTTGTGAGCAGTGATTTTGCAGTTTGGGGGGGTCACCCCCCCATCACAAAGCTGCACTCTCTTCTCTCAGGCAGTGACATGGTCGTCAGGCGGCCACATGCCACAGCCCTCCCCCGTCCCACATGGGCTTGATTGATTCGCCCAGTTATGACGGCACCCCTGATTGATATCGGGAATCCATCAAGCGCGCCTGTCTTCCTCCCTGCTGGCCCCCCCTTTGCCCCCAGCCCGTGCCTGCATGGGCCAGGGGCCGGGGACAGGGGGGGCAGGGGCAGGCATGTTCTCCATCATGATAAATGGCCCTTGCAGGCATCCCAGGGGCTCTCCCCCCACCCCTCTCCCTCCTCGTCCATCTCTCGACTGGACAACAAGAATCAGAGGCTTGAACGTGTCATCTACCCCCCCCCCCCCCCCCCCGTAAATGGGACGGGCAGCTCCCTTGGGGATGGGGGTGGGGGGAAGGGATGAGTGGTGAAGATGTGCACCAGTAGCAAGGACGTGCCAACAGGGGTCAGACCTGCTTGTTTTACCCCCACCCGCCCCCTCATGAAACCAGAGTTACGAGCACAGAGGAGCTGTGGGGGGATTGGGCACCACATCCGTCAACCACATCCGTCTCGGATTCACCATCTTCAGGAGACACAGGGAGGGTGACTAAGACAAAGAAGGCCGCTTATCGCCATCCACGAGCCCCACCTCGCCGCCCACCGCCATACAGAGCAGCAGATAAGGAACAGGAGCACAGGAGTGGTGCTGGGGGGGGTGACACGGGAGGGATAGCGTCCCCTGTCCTGCTATAGCCCACCTCCCCATCAGCTAGGGGTGTGGCTTCCCACCTGTGGAAGTGTCATTAAAAAGTTTACTCCAAACAACCAGGGTTTTTGGACGGGGGGTGTTTGGGGGTCCTGGTTCAGAAAGCAGCGCTCCTTCACAAGGAACCTGGGCGGCGGGTTCCCAGCGGACCCGGACAGGGTGGCAGCATAGCAGAGCTACAGGAGAAGGAGAACACTGTTTCTCAGCTCCTGGGTCACAACCCCAAAGGGGGTCACTGGGCGGCAGAGTGTTTGGTTAAAAAAACACTCTGGTTGGTTATTTGATTTTTTAGTCTGACTTTTTGTTGTCTCTTTATAGCAGTGCATGAAGGCATTGTGCTTCGGTTAATGTACTGTTAACTATCACTACACTATCTTTTTGTGAAATAAATTTGGTTCAAAATTATTTAAATTCTGACTTATTAATTAAGGAAAAATGTGGGTCAGGAGGCAAGCCACTGATCTAGAAGATCCTTATTTGTAGACCTTAAAATCAGCTGGCTGGGTGTTCTCATCATGCCACTCCCAGCATGCTCTGCTCTACATTTTCCTGCTTTTCCTTATGCTGTTATTGGCTCCCGCATGGCACCCAGCCACACGATTTCCCAGCCTATCACAGCCTCCCTCCTTGGCATCGGCCACGAACCCGACACCTTGGCATCTCTGTGCGGGCCACAGCCCATGATGCAAGTCCCGGGCCCCACACCCCAAGCACAGATCCTGCAGGCTGTTAAGGGGAGAAAAACAAAAACAAATTAGCTCTTTTATTCTAGTGCTTAATGTGGATTTTGTGGTATTAACATTTTTATAGTTTAAGCCCTTCCTCAAGGGCACAGCCATCCCCCGTGAATTAAAGCGCATCGTGTTTTACTGACTCTGGTTTCCATTCACACACAGTCCAAAGACAACCAGTTAGGTGAACTGACATCTCTACAATCTCCATAATGTTTTGAAATTCAGTTTCATAAAAAGAATTTAAAAAAAAACTGTGACTGCAAAAAAAAAACAAAAAAACTAAAATTGGTTACTTATGATTAAGGTTAGTCCTGGGTAGGGGTTAAGGGTGTCATTGTTGGGATTATGGTTTTTCCCATAAGGACAGATGGATGGATGGATGGATGGATGGATGGATGGAGAGTCCCCACAATGGATATGAATGTTGTGTGTGTGTGTGTATTTGCCTTGCAATAGACTGCCATCCTTTACTCTGTGCCACCTGGGAAAGGCCCCAGGACCCTCCTTCATACAGCCCTGTATTGGATAAGCAGTTAGGAGATGGATGGATGGATGTATTTTGCTGCCAAGGGACCCCAGCGCCATTACAGGACCAACAGAAGACAAATGGGAAAACGCAGTGCAGAGGCCTTTTGTCACTGTCACTGCACCCTCAGCAGAGGTGTGGATGCTGCATGTGGAATTGTGGACTGGAGGATTCTCAGCTCTGTTGCACGTGCAGCTACAAGCGGGAAGGGACAGAGTCCTCCTTTTTTCCCAGCGTGAGACATTACTGAAGCAGAAATCTGCAGCAAAGCAGGAGCCTAGCAGGGAGCCATGTCAGGAGGCACACAGATATTCGGGAGAATGTCTCCCCCCGGCTTTGCCCGTCAGTGGATGCGAACGCGCAGCATCTGTGACAGCCACAGAGGTGACAGAATCACCGCGGTTAGCTTTTCAGATTTCAGAGATGGCGCATCTTTCAGGATTGATTGCCGCGCTGGAGATCACGTTACAGTCGCGGTAACGGGTTGAGTAGTAGGTAAGATGTTTGTTAGCTGGAGGATCAGGCACCTTTGATCTAGATATTTAACAGAAAAGCTGGGAGAACATAAAACATCTGGGTGTGTAAATTCCTGGGACATAAATAATGTCAACAGTGTCATCACTTCTAGGAGAACACACTCAATACTTAATCATTATGTCATTAGAATAGAGAGGCTTTGTTTATCCCTGTGGGGAAATTGCCTTTTCATCTTTCCCATCTTGTTCTCCATGAGATACACAGACAGGTGCAAGCAAGCTTAGGGGTCACAGCACAGGCTCAGCGGTGTTCAGAACTCCGGGACGAGCTGGGACTTGAAGACCTTGCACAAGGGGTTCAAGCCGGTGACCTTCCGATTGCAAACGGAGCCTCGACCCACTGAGCCACAGACCACATTTCACATACTGTACTGTATGGCGCACTGTACTGTGCAGTAGTCTTAGACAGTGAGAGAAAATGATATTTAAATGATCTTTATGTTGATGAAAAATGATGACATTATATCTGTCAAAGTTTGTTAGTTTAGTCATTTCAAAAGCTCTCTTATAGTCACCCCAGTAACTATCCAATATGCCCACGTATTTGTTGACTCAACCACTAGCACACCTTGTTTAGCTAATGAATACCTCATCAAGTTATTTCACTAATAAGTTTATTAATTAAGTGAGCTGGCGGGGGAAATTTAACAAATGCATGTAATGGCTGGTGTGCCTCTGAGGAGAGGTTTGCGAACCAAAGTGATGTTCATCTAGCTATCCAACAAGATATCAGTAACAACAAAAATCATTTTCTATTGTGTTGCAGTTCATTTGCATATATTCATATATTCATATGTTAAATATACATTTTCAGGCCAGAAAAGTTGCTTTTTTTTGTCTGCCTAAGGCTTTTGTAGGTGTGAATAGTAAACAAAAAGATCAGCGGACAGAAAATCTCTCTGGCGAGTTTCCGACTGCCTCCGGTATCCCTCTTGAGTGCTGATGGAGATTCCTCAGTCAGCCTCCACACTCCTCGCCACGGGTCAACCGGCCCGCTGACCCCTCCAGAGAGGGATTCCGCCCCGACCCACATTCCCACAACCCCCGGCAGATTCAAACAGGCCTATCACCTTTCAGGCAGCCACGCCGAATTAAGGCACAGGCTCCCCGAAGCCCCACCTTGCAGCACAGCCATCGCTCTCGGCTGTTTATTGTATTTATGGCTGCCCGGGATGCAGGGATCTTTCACGTCCGGTCGGTGGACCTTTCAGCCAGCTGGGTCCCCCCTGGCTTTATACAATGATAAACATAAATCCTTCATTTGCTATTTGCATGAGTACAGGTACATCAGACTTCTGCTCTTAGCCCATCTTGCTCTCCGTAGCTTGGGGGTCACAGTGCAGGACCAGCCAACATGCGGCCCCCAAGGAGCTGGGGATTAAGGGTCTTACACAAGGGCCCACAGGCGTGTGATTGATCAGCCACCGGCGAACTTCTGATCGCGGCCACAGAGACGTAGTCCGCTGAGCCACTCACCATACCAAGACTCCCAATGCCCCAAGGCTTGCCTCTTGTTGTGATGCCTTAACCTTTATCCTGGGTCTATTCTGTCCCAATTTGGCCTCACTGTGCCTCACAAAGTGCTCATCAGGGTCTTGGTAACCTCACAGGAGGTCTATGTTAATGCCGGTGAACCAAACTTTGGGTTTGAATGGAGTTAGAGTTTAGAGCTCGTTAGTATCCCGGGACAGTGCGGTGCATCAGAGGGGTGCACTGTAGCCACACACGTCCTGCATTGTGGGTTTCATTCCCACCCCGAGCTCTGGCTGTGCCTGTTTCCTTCATGTGGGTTTCCGCCAGGTCCTCCCACAGGCCCAGCATGTATGGCATTGGGTGAATTTCCTGTAGTAAATTGCAATGGGGTCTCAGTTGTCCTGTGCATTCTGAGAAAGACTCCAAGGTCACTGTGACACTCTTCTGCAGTGTTTCTCAAACTGGTTCCCGGGGGACTGACAGAGAGCTGGGAGGGAGAAAAACCACGGGGTGGCTGGGGGTCCCCGAGGAGCAGGTTGGGAAACACCTCCTTACTGTGTTAGCATTGATGGATGGATAGATAGCTGGATTACCAGCCCACACGACCTGAAACTGGCTTAGCGGGCACTCCCTTTAAGAAGCCACCGGCAGCACAGGTATCACAGGCAGCACAGGCAGCACTCCGCTACCAGCATGTGCACAGGTGTCTTTAGGGATCCTTATTTGTGTGCATACCATTGTCTGTGTGCATGTGGATGTCTGTGTCTAGGGCCTTTTCTGGGTACTTGTCCATCCAGTTACGAGTTAATCCTTGATTCTGTATAGCTGAAACTCTGCGGTCTTACCCTGCTCGGTGTATGATTGATGGGCCCAGGAGGCAGGGTACTGCCCAGCACTGCCCTGCCCTCCAAATCCAGCATACAAGGTGTCGCAGCAAACACACAAATGTGACTGATGCATAAACAGGGCAGATGCACCGGAGCTGCGTTCCTCGCCGCTGATGAATCGCTACCAAAGTCAATTCCTATCAAAGGTACCCCCACCACCCGCGTTGACAAACAACCTTTGATTGGCAGCCAGCAGCATATAAAATCCCTTCACTCTTACCTTTTCCACACTCAGCAAGCAGCATGCGATTCAATACCAAGCTTCCGCTGGGTACTTTTATTTCATTTCATGACCAACTGCGTGTATTGCGTCGGTGTTTTTGACTGGCCTACATCTAGCATTGCAGTATTCTTTTGCAAAGCTTGGGGGGTTTAAGGGTTCATTATGTCCATGAAAAAATCAGTTTGCTTTGTATTTACAATAATCAAGAAAAACTCTGTAATTGTTTGGCATTTATTCGTCCTTTCAGTGAGTCATGCTAATGATTTGGTGGATCGGGCTCATGAATGAGTATGCCAGCCTCATGACTGGGTGGATAGACTGATAATTTGGTGGGACAGACTCATGATTGGGTGGGACAGACTCATGATTGGGTGGATCAGGCTCATGATTGGGTGGATCAGGCTCATGATTGGGTAGATCAGGCTCATGATTGTTTAAGCCATGGTGTGTCCCACCTGTAGAATCTGACCTGGTTGTTGCTCTATTGCTCCAGTAACCCCACTGCCTTTTGCACATTCAAATCACCCCTCATTTTTACTAAAGCTGCTCAGGTTAAAAACCTCAGGACTGCTGCCAGGACTGGGATCCTGCGACCTTCATGTCCTTAACCGCTACACCGCCTGCTGCTCGGAGCGCCGCGTGGTGCTGAAGCCAAAAGGCAGCAAGACGCATCCGCCTGTCATTAGGTGCCCGCAGGGAGCGCGGATGGTCGATGCGGAGCCTGCGGATGGCGTGCCAGCTAAACGACGATGTCAAGGCCCGCGCTTCCTCTCAGCCGGCTAGCGCACAGTGCGAAAGCCGTGCATTGGCCATTACATCACCGGAGGTTAGAGCGCACCTTGCAGGAGGAGGAGGGTGGGGGAGGATTCTACCTCTCCTTCTGCGGCAGAGTACTCAGCCCCAGTCCCATCTGGCAACGCGCCTCTTCTTGCCCCCCCTCCCGAAAAAGCCCACTGCAGGCTCAAAAACATCCTGTCTGACACTGTTACCTGGAAAGGATGCAGACTAGTGTCTGCAGGCCCAGATTCACCAATACCCAGTCGACTGTGTTACTCAAGCACTTTCCTATTGCTCTATTTGCATATTCATGCCTCTCTCGTGGGCCCCTCAGCCCAGCCTGCTGTGGTCCCTGAACGGGTCATGTTCTGGGCAGAGGGTGGGCTGTCACATTTACTCTCTTTGCCTTTATAAGACACATGGGTCACTTTAGCTTGACCATGAGATGATTAGACCAACAGCCAGGCAACTGAAGCCACTTATCCTGCACCTAAGGACATTTGGCTCTTTGAAACATCTTCACCAGAAAAGCTGCTGTTCTTTGAATATTGTAAAACACATATTGTTTATGATCTAGGCATTGAAACATCTGCGCAAACATAGAATTACCATTGCAGACCCACTGGCCAGAGAGATACCTGCAGCCTCTTGGAATGTGTCGTCCTCCAAAGCCCTGAAAATCTGAATGTGTATGCTTGCTACACACTCAGTGTTTTTATCGAAACATTTATAGCCTGAAGGATCTAACAGATGAGAGTTCTCCAGCCTGCTACGGAGCCCGGTTCTGCTCCGTTCCACACCGTCTCACCTCGGTGCACCAGTGGAGATGTGGAATCGGGAGGGCAGAGGAGATCATGACCTGAGGCCACTCCATTGTTAACGGGACGGGAGAAGCGAAACAGTAAATGTGACAATGAACATTGGCATATGGATATACACACACATTCATTCATAATGAACAATGGGCTACTGCTCATCCCTCTATCGGTGGCCTGGCTTGATTGATATTTTACATTAGACCATCAGGCTCAGTCAGTCTTACAGTACAATCAAAGTACCTGCCTGATGTTGTCTGTTTATTCTCAGTCCCCTGAAGTTTATATAAATCTCACATTACATCTGATAGAAAGACACCCCGATCTGACTTGAGAACATTCTTGAGCGCAATCATGGAAGCTGCGAAGGTTTCTTGTCTTGGTCCCTCAGGGCAAACAGGTCTTAATGGAGGTGCCGAGCAAAATGTACAGCATATATCAGGCAGCAGAGATGCCAGGCTGTGTTGGGTGATCGCCATGGCAACAAGAACAATGATACATTTTCAGACTGCGTGGAAGAAGGTCCCAATAAACAACTTCCAAGGAGAAATAACAGATGGACACCACGCAAACTCGTGGTCACCAGCAGTAAGCAATGGTTGACAGCACCTAATAACAATAATACAGCTTGGTATATGAAATTAAGTCATGTGTCATTTGAACTTCTTTTTCACATGTTGTAAATCCATTTGAATAAACAGGGAAGAATATTCTATTTATTAAACATTTATGTTAAGCAATATGGAATTTATAAAATGGAATAAAGCAACTCTTCTGGAACAAAGCCTGAAAAATTGTGGTCCCAAAGAAACATCTTCGCATTACCAGAACACCTGTCATCAGAATAAAACTGGCAGCCCAGTCACTCTGTATTTACCAGAACTGGTCTTTCTGTGTTATTCTGGGATAATTTAAGGACACACTCTAAGTCCATAAATACACACAAACATGCACACGCGCACACACACACACACACGGTGTCTCCCAGCAACTACTTTGGCCAAATGTCTTTGTTTACCAGAGCCTTGTGATCTGTGCTGGGAATCTTCATAGACAAAGACACGAGACGCAGAAGGCGGGCGTTACCACTATCACCCTTGTCGTCTTCCTTTGGTCAAGATGTTATTTTTGTGACTGGAGGAGCTCCAGCGACGGACACACATGCACACGTGCGCACACACACACTCACACAGCGACGGAGCGCTCCACTCGAGACAATGGCCACAAATTTAGCAACCTCTGGGAAAAAGAGCAGAGACTGACTGTCCACCTCGGGGCAAGAGCGTCCTGCCCAGCCTGGGGTTTCCTGTGTGCCACACAAGGGCACAGCATTGTGGGTTAGCAGACCTTGTTTCATCCTCATCTTGACTCATGACCCTAAAACTTAAAAAACGACTGCCAACTTTATTTGGACGAGGAAAGTGCCGAAGATCAGAAAAGTTATCAGTTTCAATCTGGGATATTTAACGTTCTTGGAGAGCTTAGTTTAACCCGTGGAGTGAAAATGATCCTGTGGACGTCACCTCTCTCCATCTAAAAGACATTCGCTTGCATATTGCTCATCAGAGTCTTTATTTGGACAGACGATGGCTATTTCGAGGCATGCTTTGTCTGCATGTGTGTGTGTGGGCGTAAACACAGGCGTGTGAGTGGTTACTCCGGTATATAGGCGGCACCTGAAAATGATAGAAAATCTGCAGGGAAATCAGAGCCCTGACTGAAGGATGCATACAGCTGGGATCAGGCTCAGGGAGACCCAGCTTTGGTGGACAGCAGTACCAGCTTCCTGGTGGAGACCCATTCCCTGCTGCGCACAGAGCACAGATCCCCTGCTTGCTCTGAGCCCAACACTGAGCATTGCTCTGACCCCCTCTGTGCCCAGCACTGAGCATTGCTCTGACCCCCTCTGAGCCCAGCACTGAGCATTGCTCTGACCCCCTCTGAGCCCAGCACTGAGCATTGCTCTGACCCCCTGTGAGCCCAGTACTGAGCATTGCTCTGACCCCCTGTGAGCCCAGCACTGAGCATTGCTCTGACCCCCTCTGAGCCCAGCGCTGAGCATTGCTCTGACCCCCTCTGAGCCCAGCGCTGAGCATTGCTCTGACCCCCTCTGAGCCCAGCGCTGAGCACTGCTCTGACCCCCTCTGAGCCCAGCGCTGAGCATTGCTCTTACACCCTCTAACCACATGACCATGTCTCTATGCTTCACGTTGAAATATTATTATCGGTTTTCTTACCGAGTGACCGATTTCACGGCCGTCAGTTCCCGCCTCCCTGTATTTTCTGCTTTGCGATCAGTCTCGGGCCTGGGGTTAGAGAGTGACGGCCCCTTAATTACCCCCTCGTCAAGCCTCACTTCAACATCTCCTATCATCAGCTGCTTCCTGGAGCAAACAGCCAATCGGCAGGCAGCCTGTGTCTAGGGATCCCGTCAGCATACCCAAGGTCGTAGGGCAGAGTTTGGAATGGGGGACAACACAACTTAATAATTTAAATGCAAAGGTCTATTATTGGGGGGAGAGAGGTGAATTACACCAAATTAAACATTGGGAGGTGCACTACTACACACCATGCTCACAGGGGGGGGGGAAATCGTACTTCTTATAAAAGTTTTCGTTGACCTGTTATTGCATTTGGTGCTAAAATCAGATTAACAACATGACTCTTATCACAGAACAGCCAGTAGACAGTGGGGCCAGGCAGGCTCCCAGAACATTCTGTTTTCTGGTCCCTCCATAGGATGTAGTAGGCGATAAGGCATATGGTTTGTTTGCACAGTAGAGCCTTTTTGTAGAAAATGGCTTACACAGCCTACGAGTTACAGTTTATTTTCTCCTCCCTTCAGAGTATAACAGCCGCTGTGGCCCCTGGGACCTAACCCAGCAGTAGTTTGGTAGCAAGACTGTGAGGCAGGGAGGGGGGTGTGTTTTATTGGTCCCCAGGGGGAAAATGCATTCCTGCTGCAGGTCTGGGTACAAACAACAAGTACACAACAGTCAAAACAGTAAAAATAAATCATATGTAATATATAAATCCAATGTCAGATCTATAATACAAACAAGCTAACACATGTGAAATGTACTTCAACAGGAATAAATTAAGAAACCAGTGCAGATAACAGGAAGATACCCAGAACTGCTTCTCGCAGCACGGAGCTGGTATTCTCCGCTAGCTAACCGGTCATTGAGTTTTGCCCAGATCCTGTCTTCTGCCACCTTCTCCACCGTGTTTAGGGACAGCCTGGTCATCAGATCAGCCTCTGTAACCACTGGTCACTTTGGTCTGCCAAGCGCCCCAAATTGCTCGCTTGTTTTCTGCTCTGAATTTTCACAGCCGTGGGAACCAGACGGCATTTGCACTTTGAGGGAGCCAGAGCTGAGGCCTTCGAGGAACCGCTGAGGAACTCAGGAGGAGTTTAGGGAAACTTTGGTCTGCTATCGCAGGAAATGGCACCAGCAGCAACATGGTGCCCGCAGCTTCCGGGACAAAGGGTTCCCAGCTCTCTGTGTCACCCGCCTCAGCGAGATGTCTGGGTACGACAGCTGCTGTAAAGGTGTCCGTTTTGGGGAGCAGGACTCCACAACAGTTACGTCAGCCTCTCATTCGAAATCCAGGAGGAGCAT
This sequence comes from Petrocephalus schoutedeni, assembly GCA_026780765.1. Lineage (NCBI taxonomy): Eukaryota > Metazoa > Chordata > Actinopteri > Osteoglossiformes > Mormyridae > Petrocephalus > Petrocephalus schoutedeni. Next base: position 20,777,910 of record JAODKL010000036.1, read on the forward strand.
GGATGCAGGATTTGTTCTGTGTTTTGTTCCTTGTTTTTGTTTCGTGTTCCCTGCATGCTTTCTGTTCCCGTCCGCTCTCCCTCCCTCCCTCACACACTCAGGCTTCCACTTCATCATTTTTTTTCACCTCCTTTTAGACAGGCTGCTAGCACTCTAACCTTAATGCACGCGATATTCCCCCTGGGTAATCACGGCCACTGGAAGCGTGTAAACAGGCCAGGGCAGGGTTTTGCTGATCACTGCAGGAAGAAAACTGTGGTTGAAGCTGGTGGTTTGGCCCAGTGGGTTAGGGCCCTGTGCCCATGTCTGAATGGTTGTGAGTTCAAATCCCCTGGTTGGTGGTGTGATTATATCACTGCTAGGCCCTTAACCCCAAGTGCAGATAGAATAAGCAGAGCTTCTGTGACAGTATCCAATGTATAGCATGAAGACAGGGCTCCCTGCCTGTGGGTGTGAAGCTTGGGGCCTTCCTCACTATGGCTCAGAGTCTGCTGTCAGGATCATGGGGACCAGGCAGTAATGGTGACTTTTAGGGTACTTAATGATGAGGATGGGTGGCCAGCAGTGAATCTCAGTGCCAGGAAACTGGGGGCATTTCTTAATGACGGCTTTCCTGTGTTTTGTTAGTTTGATGGCGGTGCAGTGTGTCTTTGTGTTCACGTGGGATTCTCACCGCTTCTTCTTCCTGGTTCTGAGCGGCATCATATGACACCTAACCGACCTCTGACCCCTGGTCCCCGTTGGCCTTGGCAGTGTGAGACAGGTGTAGTAAATGTTTTTGGTTTTTATTGCTAGGGGAGAGCATCCAGAGCCCCCATTGTTCCCAGGCGTCAGGCTGTGAAGGTGAGGCAGTCAGAGCGTGAGGCTGTGAGAGTGTGATGGTGAGGCTATGAGGCTGTGAGGCAGTAAGGTGGTGACACTGTGAGGCTGTGAGGGTGAGGCAGTGAGGGTGAGGCAGACAGAGCGTGACGGTGAGGCTATGAGGCTGTGAGGGTGAGGCAGACAGAGCGTAACGGTGAGGCTATGAGGCTGTGAAGGTGAGGCAGACAGCGCGTGAGGCTGTGAGAGTGTGATGGTGAGGCTATGAGGCTGTGAGGCAGTAAGGTGGTGACACTGTGAGGCTGTGAG
>JAODKL010000036.1:20783575-20794209 GCA_026780765.1 Petrocephalus schoutedeni
GGGGGGGGGGGTGCGTGACATTCCCAGAAAGTGCTGAATGTTTCAAACATCCCCGGTCCCCACATTGTTTAAAATAGGCGTATGTTTTTGTAAAGTGCTCTGACAGGCTTTCCCTCTGTAGTGTCTCCCAGTCCGGACCACGGGGACCCCACAGACAGACCCATGGACCTCGGAGGGGCCAAAAACGTGGATGACTGTGGGTCCCCGAGGAGCAGACTGGGAAACACTGCCCTAGGAGATTATCAGAAGCTTCAGGTACAAAGAAAGCAGGACTAAAGGCAGGAGATGTGATGTTTGCAGTGTCGTGTGGTTTCGAGAAGGTCAGAGAGAGAACAAACTGGGATGTGTGACAGCAAGTTTCAGATGCAGCAACAATGTAAATGGATAAACATGAGTAAACAAATCAACCTAAAACCTTTGTTAAGTACCTCGAATAAAAATAAACCCCCAAGGTTAAGAAGATGAAAACTTGTACTTCGAAAACCACCTGACCTCAGGGGTCGTTATTGTAAGAGGATCCCTTAGCTGAGACAATCGCTCTCTCTGGAAATGCAAGCTCCTCCACTTGTGGCGAGAAGAAGCATTTCCCCCTTCTGACAGCAAGCGCGGCTCCTCGGGAAAGGCTGCGGCGGCCGAAGGCGGCGCACATTCCCGCCTGTCGGCTGCAGCCTGCAGCGCGGATGCCAGTTAACCATCTCGTCTGCATCCGTGGTGTTGGCGGCCCGCTCGAGTCCCATGGAAAACAGATCTAACCTTTAATCAGAAGCCCACGACCAACTTCCTTTGCTTTTCTTGATCCTAATCCACAAAGAGCCTAATTTCTCTTTGATTACAGAGGATTTTATGGTGTGTGCCAGGTACTCTGTGGCTGTTTTTTTCATACACAGATCGGTTTCCTTAAATTCCTCCTTTATTAGGAATATTTACACAGTTGTGAAATCAATTTGTCCAGAAGGCGTTCCTTATGATTACATTGTTAATAGCATTTGTTGCACGTTCTTGCCAGGACAGGAGTTTCCACACTCAATTCTTCTTCAGAATTAAGGGCTTTGAAGGGTTGATCTGTCTGAAGATCCTTCTTGTTTTTTTTTTAAATGCTTTTCGGAACAAAAGCGATAGCCGACAGCGAAGCCCCTCCCATCTCGCCGCTCGTGGCAACCCCTGGGGAGACTTCTGAAGAGTCTGGAGACGAGAGAACCATCCAAAAATATTCCAGGGCTTCTGGAAAGATCTCCGTCTCCTACAATTGTGGTGAAGAATTATTCGGAGGCTCCCGCTCTGACTGTATTCAGATTTTCCTGTGTTAGTCAAGGGGTCAAGAGGTTGAAATGCACTCTACAATGTAGGAGAGAGTTAGGCTAATGTGATGGACGCTAAAAGGAGCAGGCTTCCTTAAATTCGGTTCTGGTGAAATGAGATGTTCTGCTACTCACTAGGGAACTGGGGACACACACTAATGTGGCTAGAACTTGCTGGGAAGTGTGGTGTGTGTCCTTTTCGGTGGACGTCCTTGGTGAGCACAGCAGATCTCTTACCTGGACACTCAGCGCGCTCTCTCATCACAAACTGAGATCTTTGAGCGAGATGCTGAGGTTATGCCGAGGTTAACAGGCTTTTGACAGTCTGTGGGGGGTTTTGTACCTTTTTTTTCGCGTGGCTTTGGTGCTTAGGGATCGTCTGAAAACTCCGGGTCACTCCTGGATCTTTTAGTCGCGTAATGAATAGCCGGTAAGGCAGTAGCAGATGGGGCTCGTCTTGATGGTCTTTATCGCCCGCGATGGCAAGATCCGGAGCCAAATGGAAGAGAAGATGAACACCTGGAGAGAGGGGCTGGGCCTCTGCTGCCAGGAAAAGCTTCAGGATTAAGAGAAATTAGAATGTTAACAAAATGTTAGTGCCATGTTGATTGAAGGTGCCTTAACTGACGGTGATCACACTAGAAGGTGTGGGGGGGTGGGGATGTATAGCAGTGAAAGGAATTTAAAAGTAATTGTCAATGGATGTATTATCGCACCCTGCCGCCCCCTGCTGGGCCCCATTCAAAGAGGAGACCCGTTAGCGCTTATTAAATCAAGGGCTTAAGAATCAGCCCGGTACCCCGAGCTTCCTGCCCTAATTAACACTGGCGGCGTCCGCGGCTGCTGGGAGCCGCGAGGACCGGGGACAACGCGGGCAGACACCCCACAGCCCCCGACATGCTCTCGCCAGCGGTTCTGAGCCGCTACGTTTCCGGGGAAACCCCCCCCCCTCCAGAGGCCTCCAGCTGGGCGGCCAAACTCTGGGTCCCATTCACTTGCAAATCTCAACCGCCCTGTTTCCTGATTTATCGGTCCGTTTTATAGCTCCGGCCCCCTCTCCCCACGGCAGGGGGGGGTCCTGAACAGCTGGGGGACGTGGCAGACACCGTCACTGAGGCCCGGCTTGTTTACAGGCACGCACACTAATGCGCACTGAGTCACACGTGTGCGCGCTCCGGGCCGGGCAGAACTCGGAGAGATGAAGGTGTCTGACTGCCGCATTAATCCCGAGCCCCCGCAGCTCCCAGTCTGAGCGGGGGGTGTCCTGGACACCTAGGGCGGGACGCTCAGGCACATGGCCTGGGTGTCATGAATCATTTCTGTAGAATCAGCCTTGGAGGATGGCACCCTGAGCTCCAGCTGGTCTTATACCCTGAGAAAAAAGTGGCTCATTTATGCCGGCTGGCGAACGACGCACTCCCGCAAACACGCCTCATCATTTACACGGCATAGTTACAGCACTACCCCCCAACACACACTCTCTCCGTCACCCACCCAGACGGAGAGGGGCACCTGCCTTCAGCATATTGGTCCTTTGTCTTTTCAGGTGGCTCTCATCCTGCCTGAATTTTTATTTTTATTTATTTATCTTTTTTTTGTGATTCATTTTTAACTGGGAGGAAGGACGATGCCCGGTAACAGAAATCATTAATGTTTTGCCGTTGAAGTTGTAAGCCATGGTTTTCGAGTTCTGGAATCTCTACTGCTTGTATATGGCTCTGCAGGCCTCTGCGGGAACTTCAGGCTCTTCCGGGTGCTCCTCGCTGGACGGCCCCGTATTGCATTTTCCCCTAATCCCAGCATGTGTGTGTGTGTGTGTGTTATTGTGTATATCTGTGAGTATGTGCTGCTGTTTTATTTTTCATGCAGTTACTCACCAAATCACTCAGGAAGAACGGATTAGAGCAATTAGCAACACCTAAATCGGGAAGCGGAAGGCTGTGCATCAAACCGTTTCCGACCCGCCACCCTCTGCAGCCCGGGCCAACATTTATCCATCCCATCAGGCCCTGGGGGAGTCTGGACCATATCTGAGCTGGACACCCGCACCCGGCCCGGCCCGATGCAGCCAAAATGAGGAGCACAGCTCTGGGCGTGCTGCAGAGGGAGAGGCTGACACTGTCACCCTTTCCGGAATCGGGGGAAAGAGGGGGGCAAAGTGACACTAATGAGGGATTTGTGGTCACCTCGTGGTTTGGGGGAGTCTCTCTGGGCCTCTCTGCCATAGCAAAGGTCACATTCGGCTCAGACTGAAACCTTCCTCAAGCTTAAAATACAAGGTTGGTTTTCAGCAGAAATGTGGCCAGAGGTGACGTCAGCATTCGGCGGGGTTCAAAAGCAGCCCGCTGGACTTCGAGGACGACCCGCCATTCTTTGCCTCCTGCTCCCAAGGAAGGAGCCTCATTCCCGGCTTCTAAGAACTGGTGTCACATGACAGGCCTGATTTGCTGGAAGCTCCTGGTAGGCAGACCCCTGGCTGGCCCATGACAATCACGTTCCAAGATGTCACCAAAGAGTAGGCCTACGCAGCATCTAGGAAAGGCATCGGCCGAGAAACATTCCATAATGTAATAACTGTGGTTCCCCAAGGGAGGAAACAAAACCATCGATCAAAGCAGGGAGGTTCCCCTCATGTGGGATGGCAAGAAAAGCAAGGGAACCAGACCTCTGACCCGACGGGAGCCCGCCTGGTGTCAGATCCATAAGCGACCCGCCATACCTGAGAAGCTTCAGAAGGTCCTGGTGTAGGAGTAAGTGTGAAATGAACTGTCACACCAGGGCGAATGAGAAACTGTCCTGTGCACGGAGAGCATGAAGCAGGCCGTGGGCCGGGCGGGGGCCAGCTGCTGACGGAGCCCAGCGTCCTGGCGTGACTCTCTTGACTCTGCGGCCACCAGAGTCCGCCCCGGCCAGGCCAGAGCCTGTCATTGTTTCCCAGCGCCCACTGTGCTAGCATCCAAAACCGCGTCGTGGAAAATCGAAGCCTAAATAAGCAGCCGGGCAAGCTTTTCTGAGCCGCTGGTACAGCAGGAGAGACGTCAGCGTTTGGGGGGGGTGGGGGGTGGGGCGGGGGGTTTGGAGGAGGGAAAATGAAGCAGATTGCAAAAAGTGCACGCAGCCAGCCAAATCATTTCCTTTTTCTAGTTAAAACTTTAAAATTCGATTAAGAAACGAAGACACGCGTTCCAACGTTTCCTTTTCTACTTTTATTCCGTGCAGAAAATCCCATTTCACGGTGGCGTGAAAGCCCTTATCTCCTCTCACATCTGAGTCCGCTGCGTCCTCTTTGCTTTTTTCCTTTTTTTTTTTTCGCCCTCTGTCTCTGAAACGCGTTCCAAAAACTCAGCTCCCCCGGCGTGCCCGCGCCGATCCCAGGAAGTATGATTTACACATTTGCTTTTGATTTTCCTTCTTCCTGCCGTGGTCCTCGCTCAGAGATGCTTTGTCATTAGCCAGGGAGAAACATCATCTCCAGCGAGCTGGAGGAAGGGCCCGTTCTGTGCTGCGAGAGCCCCAGGCCTGACGTTTGCTGTTCCCTGCCGGCCTTTGGTGTTAAACTTGGCGAGCGTCGCACTGGGTGCATTCGACTTCATGCAGCTGCTTACAGCGCCGGCTTAAAGCGATGCATTCTGGTCTATTTTTTCCAGCTTTTGGCCAATCAGAAATGACCAAAATGACCAGAATGCATCGCTTTAAGCCAGCGCTGTAAGCGGCTGCATGGAGTCGAACGCACCCAGTGTCATACACCATCACACTCGCCGTTTTCTATGGATGTCATGTGAGGCTGTGATGTTAGCGCACAAAGAATGTGGTTGACATCACATGAATGAATCCATGGCAAACAAGATGGCAAGTCTGCCGACGGAGACCTCCAAAGCTGTCCTGTGGCACAATGTGGTCCTCATTCGTGGCTACACAGAATAAATGATTCCCACCCTCCTACATCCCTTCTCCGGTCATGTTTCCTCCCCCCTGAAGGAAAAGCCACATCACAAACTTTGTGATCTGATGAAGTATCGTAAGTCGGATACAGCCCTTCAGACAGCCTCCATCTGGACCAGTGGGTCCTGTGAAGCCTCAGGCCTCATTGGGTCATTGCCAGGAGATCCAAAGCCCAGAACGTTTCCTAATGCCCCAGGAGGCTGTAGGGTAAGCATCTGTGCTGGTCAAATGCTCAGTGTCCAGTGTGAGTATCCAAAGTGCCCCCCCTAACGGTCAAAGGAGGTATTACAACTGCAGCAGCATTTAGGAAAGGGTTATTAACGATTTGGGCCACTTGAAGATTTGACTGTATAATGTTTCCTGAAATGGGCCACTCCAATTACCAGTCAAAAGGAAGGTCAGATGTTCTGAGAGCATATCTTACAGCTACAACAGCCACAGTCTCTACACTCAGGGATGTAGATGATGAGTCGGGGAGGGGGCTTCATTCACCCCACCCAATAAATAGATGTTTGCATTCAAATTATTTAGTGGTGTCTCTTCCAACACCAAACTTTCACCTACGCCCTTGTCCCCACTGCTGTGGTACGGTTTTAAATAACCCTTCCAAGAGGGGTCAGGCCTTATAGTTCCTGACTCTCTTAGTTCCTGATCTCTTGAACTGACCCCCATAAGAAACTATGACATTTCTATGTCTAAGTCCAGCGCTGTGGCCTTTGTGTGCCACTCCTTGCCCTAAGTGGCTTACGGTAAACTTTCTGCTTCTAGCCCGCTGGTGTGTTCATCCCACAGAACTGCAGGGGGGTCAGGAAAGGAACCAAGGCCCCTAATATATTAATATGAAGGAGCTAATAAGGAGTGGGGGCCTCCCTCCGTCTGCAGAAGGGCTTCAGTCCTCTTTGGAATGTCGTCATGCCATCTTGCACCGTGTGTAGTCCTAAGTGGGCGCAGTGGTGTTCGGACCCGCTGGTCAGGGTGGTCTTGGAAGGCATTTAAATTCGTCCCTCGTTTTCATGAAAGAGCACGTGGATTAGTCGTGTGCATTGGGGCATTATCCGCTTAGAATGTGGGGAGAGCATGAGGGCCAGTGCTTATACCATAAGGAGCACCTGGGCCTGTAAACCGGCCCCATAATCCTCGGCTGTTATACGAGCGAGGAGAACATCATCTGGCCTAATGGCCCACGCAGGACGGTGGCCGCTGTGGATCGCCTTTGTTGTCACTCTAAGGCATCTATTTGCTGATCCTCAACATAAACCTGTCCAGATGTAGGAGAAAGGGTGAAAGATGGCTCCTCAGACCGTATTACTGTGTCCCACTGCTCAGCTGGTCCAGGGTTTGTGCTGCTTACAGCAGGTTATGGGTCTTTGCGCCTCGGCTTCGGATACAAGCGGTTTTCCTTTAACAGCCCCGCCATAAATTCCACCTCTGTGGAGCCTGCAAGCCTCAGTGTTTATTGAGGGATGTTCATAGACGTGCTGATTCAGTCCTGCAGTAATTGTTGAGGCTGTACTTTTATGGTGTGCACCAGCGACCCTGGGAAGTGTCCCTCTCTCCCTCTTAATGTCCATGTTTGGCTTCCGCTGTCTTAGGTTCCCCTTGATACATAGTTTTGCAACTTGCACAGTAACTGATGCACCTGTGATTTCGTGACTCTTGGGGCTCCTTGGCTTTTGTCGTGTTCAAAACCTAAGAACCACATAACAGATTATCAGACCTTTTTCATTTAGTCATAAAGCAACGGTTTTTGTGACACAGAATGTGAGCACTTGACACTTGGTGCCTCATAGCTAACTGGCTTTTGACTTTCATATCTGTGTTTATAATTATGATTATTTAATGATTTCATGACTTATAGTCTATCTTCATGTGGTGTCTGTCTAATTTTCACAGCCCATGGTTCCGGCAACCCAAAGACCCAAAAGGAAAGAATTCCTACCACAGCTAGATTTAGATGTTCATCCTACACCCGCATTTTCTCCTGGTTGTTGGATCACGACGTTCCAGACAAAGCTCTGAGAATTCTTCACCTTACTCTGACTCGTGCGGTGAGGTTCAGCATGTGTCATGTGATATCCAGCATGTGTCATGTGATATCCAGCATGTGTCACTGCATAAATGACAATGATTAACAAAAACAAATCAATAGCTTATCTGCCATTTGATGTTCAAATTTCCAAAACTACATTTTTTGTCATCTTTGACCATGAGACTGCCAATGACCTAAAGTCATGCTTCCTCATCATGTTACAGTATTAGGGGCCAAAACTCATTCAGTCCTCAATCCAACAAAGAACTTGAGATAGTTTTAAAGAACGTTTGCAGATATAGTTTCAAAAACAAGTCCAGTGGATTTAGCAATTTTTGAAAATTTGCTTTGCATTTCTTCAAGCCGTCTCTGGTTTTCCGTGTTTACCATCTCTGGTTTTCCGTCTCTGGTTTTCCATGTGTGCCGTCTCTGGTTTTCTGTGTTTGCCATCTCTGGTTTTCCGTCTCTGGTTTTCCGTGTGTGCCGTCTCTGGTTTTCCGTGTGTGCCGTCTCTGGTTTTCCGTGAGTGCCGTCTCTGGTTTTCCATGTTTGCCGTCTCTGGTTTTCCGTGTGTGCCGTCTCTGGTTTTCCGTGTTTGCCGTCTCTGGTTTTCCGTGTTTGCCGTCTCTGGTTTTCCGTGTTTGCCGTCTCTGGTTTTCCGTGTGTGCTGTCTCTGGTTTTCCGTGTGTGCCTTCGTTGGTTTTCCATGTGTGCCATCTCTGGTTTTCCGTGTGTGCCAGTGATGTCTGCATAAAGCAGTTAGCCAAGGCAATGTTATAATGCATATCAATGCTTTCCCCTCAGCCTGAAGGACAAACAGACCATGGCGGGGAACAGAACTCTATGGCATAATCGGACGCCACCAAGGTGCTAAGGAATCTGATCAAAGGTTCACGATTTGCAGTCTGAGTCTGGAGTGGCTCTGGCATGCAGCATGCATCCATCTTCTAGTGGCTTATCCTGGTCAGTAGCGTGTGTGTGCTGGGGGGGGGGGGATCTGGAGCCTGTCCCCGGCTGGACGAGGCACAAGGCGCAGGGTGGGTAGATGCCAGCCTACCACAGGCCGCATGTATGCACACGGTCACACTCACAGCTACACAGCATGCGTCGTTAGACTGCGGGAGGACGCTCATGTGACACAGGGAGAACTTGTAAACTCCACACACACTGAGTAGGGCACTGACAGTGAACTTCCAGGCCGAAATGTTATTTTTCAGGATTAATTGTTCAAACTGAGAGAAGTGTGCAGGGACACTGGAGCTCTGTGTGATCTCTGCACAGAGGCCCTCGGCCAGGCGTGCCTGCATCACTTACCGTTTCAATGCAGGGCTGGTTTGATGTTGAACTTAAATTTGACTGCGATTATTAAAAAATAATGCACTAGTTAAGGTGATTGCTCTGTACAAGAACAGGGTCCAACAGAACCTCTCACGCAGAGCCCTTTATATGTTGGTCCCATTTCTCTCACAAGACCCAATTTGTAGAACTCTTTGGTAATCACCTGGAATTTTACAGTTTACATTTTAGCAACTGGGCTGGGGTGGGTTCAGACACCTGAATGGAGCAGCTCTGCAGTTCTGGTTCCGGTTCCCTGGTCCACTCGCCGTCTCGAACGAAGGAGCCCAGCAGTGACCTATTTACATGCAACCCCCACTCCACCCACCACCCCCAGCATCTGCTGCATCTGCTTCTCATTAGGAACCCCCCACCCTGACCAAATAATCAAATAACCCCCCCCCCCACCACACACACACACACACCAGAAGGGCTGCTGTTTACGCTTGATACCACCAGGTAAGAGCACGGCACATCTGTCACATGCATACCTTTTGGGCAGTGGTGGGGCGTGTGGGGGGGCGCCACTGGAAAGCGGTGGGGTCATTACAGGTCAACCTTCACACGGAAAGAGCTAATAGCACAGAAGATCATGCCACGATAACCTTCAGCTGGCTTAGAAAACTCCCATTGGTCACATGGGAGGAGCCCCGCCTCCCAGGACAGGCCCAGCCCACTGATCGCTCCCATCTCCATCCAGTCCTTAATGGAGGCTGCGCTGACCAGCTTTGCCTTATCGTCATGCACAGAAGCCATTTTCAAGCCAATTAGGTATGTTCCTGCCCTCCATTAACCCCCCCCCCCTCAGGGCACAGCAGGTCTCAATCTCGTGCAGACAAAATCAGCAGATAATCTGGCGCAGTCAGCAGAGTAGTAAAGTCACATATAATCATAAACACAGACCAAGACTCATGTCATTTTTATCAAAGACTGAGGTGCAGCAACTAGAGCTTTAAATCCAAACTAAGCTCTGATTGGAGATGCACACTGAAGCCTCAGTAGATGCCAGACGAGGAAGAGGGGTAAGGGCATTAACCGCGCACAAAAAAACAACCTTGGAGATTTTTTAGAACATGCTAGTAAATAGCTGTCATCCAAGAAAACCCATGAATCACAGGAAGAATCAATTCTGTATTGCAGTCAGAGGAAGAGCCAGGCTGCTTAGCTGGTCACTGTGCTGTGACTATTGGTGTATCCGTATCTGAACGATAAAAGTCTGCGTTAGGGCCTGATGAGCTTCCAGGACAGACCCGAAAGTCTGCGCACAAGCGAACGCCGTTAACTATGCATAACAACCTGTAGGCACAAATGCTACTTTGCTGATGTTAACTTACCCGCAACATCTAGATCTTACCCGCAAAGGGCCGGTGTGTATGCAGGTTTTCGGGATAAGCTTTAGGTCAGCTGTACACAACGCGCATACATGATAAATGATAAATACGTAATACCTATACATGAGAAATCTGCATGTGGCATCGTGCCCCAAAACGACACTAGATAAGGCACACAATAAGGAATCACAAATTCAGTTCTGCAGTCCAACAGCACGCTCCTTCTTGTGTTTCCATCAACTCAAAAAAAACGCACGGTGACGATATAAGTGTGCTCAGGCCCGGGTCACTAAGCGCAGACCACCGTGGGGGTGGGTGTGGGGGGCAGTCACACTCAGGCCCGGATCGTTAAGTGCAATGTGAGTGCAGGCCGGCGGGGGGGTGGGGTGGAGGTGGGGGGCAATTTAGCCCCTTAGTCACACACTGTTACAGGATCATAACTGGCTGCCAAGCTGAAGCCTGCAGATTAACTCTGAGAAACAGTCATATATTTACCTATAGCTAAACAGTGCCCTGTCCTGCCAAAGGCATGTGGCCCAGCTGATGTATTCACAGTACCAGGGCCACACTGTGGGACTGTCAGTGTGCGAGAGGCTCCTAATTCCCTGACAGCTCACTCACCTGAGAATCAGCACCTCCAAATCCGAGGCCATGGTTCTCAGTCGGAAAAGGGTGGAGTGCTCTCTCCGGGTCGGGGGA
>JAODKL010000036.1:20822873-20834451 GCA_026780765.1 Petrocephalus schoutedeni
TCCGCAGGGTGGCTGGGCTCTCCCTTAGAGACAGGGTGAGAAGCTCAGTCATTTGGGGGGGGGGGGCTCAGAGTAGAGCTGCTGCTCCTCCACATCGAGAGGAGCCAGATGAGGTGGCTCTGGTATCTGGTCAGGATGCCTCCTGGACGCCTTCCTGGTGGGGTGTTCCGGGCATGTCCCACTGGCAAGAGGCCCCGGGGAAGGCCCAGGACACGCTGCAGAGACTCTCGGCTGGCCTGGGCAGGCCTCGGGATTCCCTTATAAGAGCTGGACGAAGTGGCAGGGGAGAGGGAAGTCTGGGTTTCCCTGCTTAGGCTGCTGCCCCTGCGGCCCGACCCAGAAAAGCGGAAGACGATGGATGGAAGGGTGGATGGATAGATGGATGGATGGATGGATGGATGGCAGAGGCCATTGATCATTATTGTATAGTGCAGAAGGATCATGGCCACATCAGTATCGACGGGGCTTTAGTGGCGAGGCTGAGCAGCTCCAGGTACCTCTGTGTTCACAGAACATAGGAGCTGACTTGCACCCACTCACTGACACCTGCATTACCTTAGAGCCTTCAGAATGCCCCTCCAAATATTATGCCATTTCTACACCTCTGCCATCGAAAGCATCCAGACAGGGAGCATGAACCAGGAGGCTCTGCTGAGATTTGTGCGGTCAGCGAGTCTTGTGTTTGCCAGAACATTTATGGCAGACAATGCAGGCCCAGGGCCATGAGAATTATTAAGGATCCTAGCATAAGTAGATGCATAAATACACATATAAATACTTATTTATTGCTGGACTCTTGCACTACCTTCACTTACTGCTGGATGTCCACACCATGGGTATTTATGATTATATTTAATGCCTAATATCTGTCCAGGACTCCAGAGTCACATTTCGCGACCATTTTTGAAGACGGTGTGACTTAAATTTTATAACTTGGCTCACCGGTGTGACTTGCAAATGTGCCCTCCAATTGTTTTTTTTTTTTGAAACCATCATTGTACATCCCTGGAAACACCAATAGGAAGTGTACATATGAGGGCAACAGAGAGGGAGGAGTGAGGAGAGCTAACAGGCTGTCGTTATTATATCAATGGGCTGGAGACGATGCCATTATGGAAAGCCATTGGGACAGAAAGTGAGGGACATAACACACTCTATGGACAAAAGTATCAGGACACCTGGCCATTACACATACAGGAACCTTTATGACATTACATTCTAAATCCACAGGCATCAATATGGAGTTGGTCGCCTCTTTGTAGCTATAACAGCTGCCACTCTTCTGGGAAGGCTTTCCACAAGATTTTGGAGTGTGTCTGTTGGAATTTTTCCCATTCATCCAGAAGAGCATTTGTGAGGTCACTGACATTGGACGTGAAGACCTGGCTCGCAATCTCCGTTCTAGTTCACCCCAAAAGTGTTCCATGGAGTTGAGGGCAGGGCCCTGTGCTGGCCAGTCAAGTTCTTCCACACCAAACTAATCTAATCGTGTCTTTATGGACCTTGCTTTGTGCACTGGGGCACAGTATTATGCTGGAACAGAAAAGGGCCTTCCCCAAACTGTCCCCACAAAGTTGGAAGCAAAAAATGGTCTTTGGTATTCTGACGCATTAAGAGTTCCCTTCACCGGAACTAAGGGGCCTATCCCAACCCTTGAAAAATAATGCCATACCATTAGTCCTCCAATCCTTACAGTTGGCACAATGCAGTCAGGCAGGTAATGTTCTCCAGGCATCCACCAAACCCAGACTCATCCATCAAACTGTCAGACAGAGAAGGGTGATTCATCCTCCACAGAACATGTCTCCACTGCTCCAGAGTCCAGTGGCGGCCTGCTTTACACCACTCCACCCAAGGCTTGGCACTGTGCTTGGTGATGTGAGGCTTGCATGCAGCTGCTCGGCCATGGAAGCCCATTCCATGAAGCTCCCAGCGCACAGTTTTTGGACTGGGGCTAATGACAGAAGAACAGAGTGTTGGTGACTTTTACGCACTATGCACCTCAGCATTCAGTGACCTCGCTCTTTTACTGAGACTCTTTCCACAGGAGTTTCTGTTGCTCCTAAATGCTTCCACTTTGCTGTAATCCCACTTACAGTTGACCGTGGAATATCGAGCAAGGAAGAAATGTCACTAATTGACTTATTGCAAAGGTGGATTCCTAGGACAGCACCACAATTTATTAAGCTCTTCAGAACGACCCATTCATTCACAAATATTTGTAAATAAAAGGAAAAATATATGACTAGTAAAAAATGTAATTATAGAGCTATACAATGCGAATTCTTACAGGTAAGAATACAATTCTTATTAGTAAAAATGATCATTATTATGACAATATAACAATAAAAGACAATTTGGCTTGCCGTACTGCACCAGTACCACTAGTGCAGGGGTGTCAAACTCCAGTCCTGGAGGGCCGGAACCCTGCACATTTTTGGGTTTACCCTCGATAACATACCTGATTCAACTCCTCGCAGCTCCTTCTGCTAATTACCACACAGCTCTTCAGCTCAGTTGTTTGCAGTGGAACAGGGAAAGAACTAAACTACACAGGCAGGGGCGTAATTTCCGGGGGGGTTAGGGGGGTCATGACGCCCCCAATAATCAGATCCAGCTAATACAACCCCCTCAATAATCATGTCTCCCCCTAAATGGGTGAGGACCTCAACCCCCCAATGTTCAAACCAAAGTTACGCCCTTGTACACAGGGCATCGGCCTAACAGGACTGGAGCTTGACAGCCCTGCACTAGTGGGAAAGGTTAGTGTGGAGCCCTGTCCGGAAGACGTGATCTCTTCTCTCTCATATGTCACGTTTTTTTAGCCTGGAGCTTGGCATCCGTGAATTCCACTGATAAATGGTGATTGTTGTTTGTGTTTCTTGGTGGTATTAATAAAAACGAAAGTGCATGTTTCAGCTCTTGTTTGAAAGCACCCCCCCCCCCCAAAAAAAAAAGTGCACTGTGCTGGCCGCCATCCCTGCGATTAGAGAAGTTGCGAGGAATTTGCAGAATGTCGAGAAACAGGCATACAAACCTGTTCCCCTACTAATTATGACGATTCTTTTCCATTTGAAAATGTGCTGTATGATTTGCCATCAGACTGATTATAACAAGTGTTGTTTGAAACCTTCTGTCTGATATTGTATGATTTATGCACCAGTTTTTGTGGGGATAAAAGGTGCCAGGGTCATACCAGAGGTGTGAATATCAGGTCAATATACAGAGTACTCAACTAGTTACTTCCTGGACATGAAATCCACATCTCTGGGTCATACTTGTGTTCGCTTAGAAACCCCCTAACCATTAAGTCTGTCCTCGACGTTGACCGTTAATTCGACAAGTAATTCTGCCAAAACGCCTATCCGTTATCCTATGGACTGCGCCACCGCCGGCGTCCGCGCATGCGCAGACGCCATAAGTGAGCGGCAGGCGTTCCCAATGTCGAGGGTTCCGACAATCGTCTAGGAAATGCTATAACCTCAAGGGCTCTGGGAATCCGCAAGGATTACAATGGGGTCCGGATACCCTGCCGTCGCTGTTTTGTTGTCATTTTGTGGCCTATCGACAGGTGGGTTTTTTTTCCATTACTAATAAAATGGAGGGGATCTGGTCACGTTACAGTCACGTTCCTGCGTCCGCGTACCTCTGTGTATCAGGCATATTGGCGAGGCTGATCGATGTGTCCTGTGTTAGATATTCGCTATTCGCCCGAGAAAATGTGGATCCGACGTTGTTTTGTGAGGAAACGAGGAGCGTCTATAGCCGGAGGACTTCCTTACCAGAAACTGCGAACCGGTTACAATGTATCAATATGTATCTCATTTGAATGACTGCGTTATATTTCACATTCACAGCATTTGGCGGACGCCCGTAGCCGGAGCGGCTCTGCGTAAAAGCCTGCATTGCTCCACAGTGCACCTTTCACCGTCCATTCGGCAATAATGCAGATAAATAGGGCAGGGAGGCTACTTTTTGTTTTGGTTTCGGTGAAACATTTTAGACCGAAGTCTATTTATAAATATTTAGCGACAGATATGATTGTCTGAGGCTGATTAAAAAAATGTTGCTTTGCTGCTCAGCTTGTCTATTGACAATTT
This sequence comes from Petrocephalus schoutedeni, assembly GCA_026780765.1. Taxonomy (NCBI): domain Eukaryota; kingdom Metazoa; phylum Chordata; class Actinopteri; order Osteoglossiformes; family Mormyridae; genus Petrocephalus; species Petrocephalus schoutedeni. Next base: position 20,826,974 of record JAODKL010000036.1, read on the forward strand.
TAATTCAGTTTAGCGAATAAACAGTCTGTCTGTTGGTCGATTCGCTGCCCTTTAACCCAGTATTACAGTGGGTGTAGCGCTGAATGTATTTATTTAGGTGGGGGTTGTGTTCGTACAAGGGAAGTGTATTTTTACAGTTTAAAATTCCGCGTTTAGATAGGAAAGGGGGCCGGGTAGCCCAGTGGTGCAGTGGCTCTCTGACACCGTTCGGGTCTCCGCCATGGCTCCGTGTGTACAGTCTGCATGCTGTACTCGTGCCAGCGTGGGCTTTCCCCTGCTTTCCCCCTGCAGTCCAGTGTCCATAGGCTGTAGCTATGCATGTGTGAGTGAATGGTGTATGTCTGTGCCTTGTGATGGCTCTGCACCGCGTCCTGGTTTGTCTTCTGCCTTGTACCGAAAGCCCCCTCCCCCCAGTGGGACAAGTGGCTTCAGAAAATGGAAGGCAAGGGAGGAATACTGTATTGGTCCTCAATAAAATAATTTTCAGCTACACGTGTGGGCAGGCAAAGCTGGTATAATTATGACACAACTGGGCATAATATATACAAAGTAGCCTACTCGCAATAAAGACAGCAAATTAAAATGCAAAAATATACAACTGTACCAGAATTCCAACTAAAAACTGAATTAAGCAGGCAAACTGGGTCAGATCACGGAGGGGGGGCATTTGGTAGGAAGCACTCCCCTGTATATGTGTAAATAAGACTTGGTAAGACTCTTGTGTAGATGTATAATATACATTTATCTTTTTCTGGAAAGATAGTAACCCAGAAATGCTGGACGGTGCATCTCTTGTATCATGAAGCAAACCATTAATATTAAACGCAATAAGGGGAAGAAAAGGTGAAATGTTAGTTTATATCAAAATGGGATATTGGGGAATTAACCTGTGCAAAGTGAGTAATTCCACAATGTCAGTGTTTCTGATAACAGTGGGGGAGTGGCTACCTAGAACAGGATCAGAATGCAGAAGAGTGTTTCTTCTGGTCAGGAAATAATTTTCTCCTTGGAGCTGACTTTTTCCTCTATATTCGAAGCAAATCCATATGTCTACTTGCTAGTTTTGCTGTTCTGAGGCCAATGAGATTACATTTAAGATCACCTGTGGGGGAAAATTTCCCACATTGTGTGTCACCAGTAACCTGTACATAGTGTACAGGCTTTATTGTGGCCCAAATCTGATTCAGTTTCCCGTTTTTTGTACTTTCACAGCCACCTACACATTACACAAATTAAATAATCTAGGTCCTAATTTTCGTAATCTTCCAGTGTACAAAGTAGGGGTGCGACGGTACAGGTATCCCACGGTATGGTACGTACTTCGGTATTTGGGCCACAGCCACTGCGAACCAAAACCGTGGGACAAATACCGAGGTACGTACCGTACTGTGGGATGCCTGTACCGTCGCACCCCTAATGAGAAAATGCGAGATGAAAACATGTGGCAACCTCGGAGCGCAGGCTGGACTTAAAAGCTAGGGCTCAGAATCTCCACAGTACAAAGAGCTATCGCCAAAGCATCGAGAACTCGCTTTCTCAACCAGTCGCCACTAGTAGCTGTTGAGTACCTGTCCGTATCCACTGCGTGTCCCATGTGTCATACTGTGTGCCTGGCTTCCTCCTTGTGGCCCCTGGGGAGTATGCCACACATGGTACTACCCCTGTTGGTGTTGTTTTGTTATTGCGATACTCCTTTCCCTTATGGCCTCTGAGGTGATGTTTACGTACAGGTAAAGACTGCAGGACTCTGCCGGGGAGCCGCGAGGAGTGGTGTCGAGTCCAGGGTGTTAAGTCTGTGTGCATGCGTGCGGGTGTGTCTGTGTGCACCCACAGGAATATCCCACTCTTTGGGTTCTTTTTGAGTTACTTTCTCTGCCTTTTGCCTTTCCAGTGACTGCGGTGCTGCCTAGCCCGGCAAACTTGACCCTAGATACCCTCAACACGGAGTACGTGTTAAGGTGGACCTGGCCCCCCAATCCCTCAGAGACCCGGAGCGTCACCTTCACGGCTCAGTACATCGCGTAAGAGGCCGCCGCTTCTGCCCATAGCACCGCCTCCACGCTTGCCTCATGTCTCTCACCCATTTCTTTCATTTTCTCTTCTGCCGCAGGAGATACAAATTGTCCCTGAGATCTCGCAACTGGACCATGGTGTGTAAGAGTGTCACAGACACTCGGTGTGACTTGACCAGCCTTAAACTGCATTACTTTGGCAGTTATGTGCTTCGGGTCAGCGCCAGCACTGGCTCGGAGATGTCCCAGTGGGTCGAGAAGGAATTCTGTCCTGAAAAACATGGTAAGAGAGAGGTCACACATGGACCCCTCACTCATGCACATAAGGGTCTATTCTCCCATGCACTTGTCCAAAAAGCACGTAGCTGAGATTACATAAGGGAAATAGAAAAATTATAATATCACTAATAAGTTAATGTCAGTTGCTCTGCACAGAATTGTATTTCACCGCAACATTTCGTTTTTTTGTCGAAGGATTGTCCTGTTCCTGACAATGACCAAATATAAGCATAGTAGGCTACCGCCATGCTTCCGCCAAAATCATCAAGGGTGTAACCATCCTTTCTTGCTTGATGAATTAATTACAAGTCTTGTACGGTCGAGCCTTCAGTTTTGGCTTAAGTGCGAGGCGCGTCCACCCTGATGAGGGGAGAATATGCTTAACTGAAATGCGTGTAATTTTTTTAAGTGACTTAAGTGCTGGATGGCGTGTAGCACAGCACATGCAAACACAGACCTCGGCCTCATCATCAGCACTCCCCTCTACTTGGAACGTGTGTAAATTTTGATCAGTGTCGTTCTTGGTGAGCCTTAGCCTTCAATGATGTACATTTTATTCTACCTTTTAATCCAGCCAAGTTAAATATGCTCAAAAAGGCACCGTCAGTTAAGAATCATGTTACACAATATATATTATTGAAGGACTTTCAGTCATGTGAAACTGAATTTATCAAGAAAAACCTGTAATAGTCAACAGCTTGGAAAGCAGGTAGAGTTGTGCTACACTGGATCAGATGTCGTCGTTCATGAAATTTAAATGTCGGTATCTCCCACTATTTGTATCAGTCCATTTGGTTAGACTTTACTTGATTCAGAACGTCATAGTTGAATTTATTTGCTAATTATTCATCCACAAAAGCATTATCTTTTCATGATTACATTTAGCCCATTCCCAGATTACAAAAAATAATGGTCCATCCTCAGCCAATCCAGTCGATTTTCACATGACCTGTCACATATTTTATCGTGTTTGGATCTGAGCTACTTCAGAGTTGTTGTGGGCCTGATCCAGCATGTCTAAAATGTCACTTTTATAGAAAGCTAGCTCTGGACCCTGTTCTAGATAACATTGCTGTGTCCCACATGATAAGAGCCTGACATTAACTTCCCCCAGCCACCCTGGGCCCGCCCTCCAGAGTCGAGCTGGATGTAGAGGACTCTTTCTTGACAGTGATGATCCATGACCCCATGACGAGCACAAATACCTCGATGAAGGAAGATGTCCATGGCCTGTACTACCGCATACAGTACTGGAAAGACTCTGGCCAGAAAAAGGTGGGCCCGCATTCTCCGTCTGCCACAGTTACCCACATTTTGTGCAGTCAGGGTTACTCTCCTCCACATTTCTGGAAAATGCTTGTAACTGCACCCAAGTACTGTATGTTTGTTGCATTTACTGTCTTCTCCCTATGAGGGGTTCACTTGCTCATTTTGAGGACGTCCAGCAGAGCCCTATACAGGGATGTTTCACAGCTGCCCACTGCTGTGTCATAATGTCACATGGGCTAAATGCAGAGGACACATTTTGTTGTTGTACACTGTGGTGTACTGGTGTGCTGTGGTGTGTCACCAGTGACAATTAATCACCTACACTTAACCCTGGAGGTATTAAATAGGAACGGGAATAGCTAAGGTGGCCTTTTTTTTTATTTATTTATTTATTTATTTTTAAGGCCGCGCAAATGGTATAAGCTGTTATAAGCTGTTTTGTCCCTATTATGCATTACTTTGGGTTGAGTATTGGCTTTGGTATTACTAACATGCACACACTTTATTTCAAATACCGCCCAAGTTTGAGTCTCAAAGTTGCCATATTAAGGAACGTTTGTTGAATTTGGCTGAGATGCGAATGCATTTCATTAAATGGAGCTTCAGATTCTTCACGGTCATGGTCTTAGCGAGTCTCTGCATGCAAAGTGCTCTGCCAAGCCTGCCTCACATCCTCCTGAAGCGCCTGCACTTGTGCAATTGGCGGCCTCTTTTGCGCCATTTCCGCCGCAGGGTCCGCCGGTTTGGGGAGCTCCTCCCGACCCTGACACTGCCGTTTCCGCTCTGTCGCGTGCATGACGATCAACAGTGCTGCTCTTGCTGAAATATCACTACACGTGGCTTTCAAGGGTTTAAGGGCAAGAGCACGGTACAGGGGGAACTGCTTTGGAATTACAAGTTTAAGGAGTGGGCTGATACACCGGAGTGCCAACAGCTGGAGAAGTCTTCAGTAGCTGACCAATCAGTTTTAATGTAGCATGATGTGTCTCTGACATCACATCTCACATGTATGTACAGAAATGAAGGACATTATGAAATCTTGTTTTTGTGTTTGTTTGTAATTTATTATTATTATTATTATTATAACACACCACGTTTCCTCACAATGTGATAAAAACCTGTTACTTTTTATCTTGTGGGGAAAATTTTGCTGGAAACCACAAGGGGAAATTCGATTTTATAAAAATGCGTGACTCCAATCAAAAAGTTTGAAATGTCTGAAGTCTTATGTTGGGTTTGGTTACTTACGGTTAAGGTTTGGGCTGGGTAGAGGTTAAGGTTGTTATTGGCACTTTTCCACTACAGTAGGTGAGGTACTTGTGGTAAAAAGTACAGTACTTCTTGGGGTTGGTTTCCCACTGGTGTAAAAACTGGTACTGGCATTGAATGACATCACAATGCGTGGCGGGGTGTTTTATACAGAATTCGAAAAATGGCTGTAGTGTATTATAGGGTTCAGTGCTGTGGTATTTATACCAACATCACGTCATGCATAAGCAATTCTTACCTCACAAAGACCACAATAGTCAGTAGGGATGTAAGAAAAAATCGATACACTTGAGTATCATGATATTTCATTTTACGATACTGTATCGATTTTCAGAAACATAACATTGATTTTTATTTATTTACTTTTATTTATTGAGTAGTTTTATGTGTATTCGTGGTTGACAGTGGTACGTTTTGTGTTGTTTAACCTATGGGCCACGAGATGGCTGTGCCCAGTACCACCCATTGCGCCCCACTCCTAACTTTAGTGAAGTCAGGTTACTAGCAGCATTTGAAGCCATGGCTGAATCTGAGCATGTTAGACTGTCTCCTGTGGTGTACGTAGCTGAAGTGTGGAATCATTTCGGCTTTCACGATAAGAAACATGTTGGAAGTTACAGTCTTCAAGCTTGAGATCTGGCTTTTTCATACCTTCATTCTGTATAGTGCAGGAGGGGGTTTAAAATGAAAGCTAAAACATGGCAAGTTTTGCAATTTTTCTAGTATAGTTTGGTAGTTTTCTTAGATTATCTAGTATATGGTTAAAAATCACTTTAAGGTCTACCTCTGCTACTTTTGAAGGGGGGCTGCATGTGTTCTGAGAGTGTCATTTAAATCACTCCTAGACAGGTTTGTGCAAAATGTATTTTTTAACTCATTTTTTGCTTTGTAAATATCCCAATATTTTTTTATAACAAAGTCAAATTGTGATATTTTCCAGTCTTCCAATTTTATCCTTGTATTTAAACAAAATAGATTTCTTGTCATGCCATTTGATCTCGTTAAAGCTTGGGTATCTTCCTTGGTCCATGCATCCCTTTTGTTTTCTGCATTCGTAACTTTTTTTCAAGACGGTGGTTGTATTGTGTTTCAGAGCAGGGAATATTTGCATAAACAATCGACAAAGAAAGCGTCTGCAAGTCCCACCCCAAAGTACTGAAGTACAAAAAATACCCAAGTTGGTTTGGCACTTTTGGTTCTGGTACTTGACTGGAAGTCAATGGAAAAGGGAATGTACCAAAAGTACAGTACCTGGTGTGGTGGAAAAGCGGCCATAGATAGGATTAGGGTTATGCCCGTAGAAATTAATGGAGAGTCCTCATAATGATATGAATATTAATACTGTGTGTGTGTGTTCTTTATGCAACAACACATTGCAGGACTACATATACCACAATGCAACGCGGAACCTGTTGTCCCTCTCGGACCTGGAGTCCTGGACTGTGTATTGTGTGAGAGTTCAGTCACGCCAAGACCACTACAACAAAGCCAGCGTCTTCAGCACCGCCCAGTGCATCCAAACTAGTGGTAGGGGGAGTCAGAGCTGACCTCTGGTCTGCTTTCAAACTTTTCTTTGCCAGCAGATTTGTCATTTTTCTATGGTCTTGGCAGAAATCTATTTAAAATAATAAAAACTTAAGATGGGGGGGAAAAAGCATCTTTCATTTCTCTACTCTTCCTCTGAGATGTAGTATATCAGTAACGTACTGCTGCACTGCAGCTCCCAGAATTCAATTTCTGCTCACATGACAGCCCGATCCCAGCTGACCCGTGATCACCTGACTCTTCATATTTGTGTCTTGGTGTTCAGGTCAGCCACCAGTCTGGCACTTCATCCTGCCTTTCCTGATCTCCATGCTGGTCTGTTTCTTCGTTGTGCTGCTGGTCTGCTATGGAATCCTGAAGTTCTATTGGTTGGTGAAGAGGACATTCTTCCCCTCCTGCCAGGTCCCATCCAGCCTACAGGAGGTACAGAGCCAATGCAGCACCAACCGGTGATGTGTAGCCGTGCTGCCCTAGTGGCTGGAGTTCTGGCATTACCCAAACGTGGTGCTACTGACGGGGACAGAGGGGGAGCAACATGCCAACACTGATGTTTATTCTTGCCGTAAACAAGTCTGATCTGAATTTAAAATGCAGTGACTTTATGGGTATCTCAACTTGTCTTGATTATAATGGGAGTGAATGTTATTCTTTCTGTGGTGATTAAAGCACCAGAAAGACACATTTGAAAATTTCAACAGCAATCTCCATTACCAGAAATCATGACCTAGTTATTAAAGATAATCCACAGACTTTGTAGTGAGCAGTTTAGTGTAGGAATAATTTTTTCTACTGAACCCCACACATCAATTGTATCACTGTGCAGAAGGTATGAGCACCACCACCCTGGCGATATCTTCTGTGCAGTGATAAGATTGTGGTGGGGAATTTTGGTAGAAGAGAGTACATAACCCAACTATGACAACCTTAACCCCAGCCCAGCCCTAACCTCAACCATAAATAACCAAAGGAAATCCAAGACGTTTGACTTTCACATATTTTTATAAAATTGACGTTATCCTTATGGGGACCCAAAAAATGTCCCCACAAGGTAAGAAGTTACAGGTTTTCATCACGTTGTGGGGAAATCTGATCTCCACAAATATA
>JAODKL010000036.1:20859027-20882858 GCA_026780765.1 Petrocephalus schoutedeni
ATTAATGTATATTTAGATCCATGGCTTTATCGATTATAACTGACATTTTATTAGATTAATCATATGTACATTAGATTTGATTTTATTACATTATTGATGTACTTTCAGGTTTTTACCAATATGTTTTCTTAACTGTCAGGGCTCTATTGATTATCACATCGACTTTACACAGTCACATGAACACGCTAATGTCAACTGTATGACTACTGTAACGTAAATGTAAATTACATGTTATCTAACTAGTCCTGCTAGTAAATGCATATCGGTAAAGTAAAATTCCTAACATTGTAGATTACTCAAGGTAATAATTATTCAGTTCGTACTGGCTCAGCAAACATTTTGCTAGGGAGCCAAATATGTTATTTGTATACGCATTTCATATACGTTATACCCAATAAAACATGTCACTTTCAAGGTAAATATACGGTTATAATCAACAAGACATGTCGCTACCAAGCTAAATATACATCATTCTCATAAAACATGTCAGTTATAATGGATAAAACACGTCGCTGATGAGCTAAATATACATTATCTAATGAAACATGTCTATTGTGCCAACAAGCTAAATGTAAATTACTCAATAATAATGGATGAAAACTTTTAAAATGCGGGTTTCCGCAGCTGCATTGTGCTGTATGTGTCGTACGCGCTGTTAACGGTGAACACCACATATTTCAGTGGCACCGCAATTCATGGTGTCATGCACCGTTCACGTTGGCACCGGTTACACACTAGAACCGAGTTTCAGTACCCAGCCCTAACCCTATTGCTGCCGTAAATGTAAGTTGCATTGAAAGGCTGAGATAACTTGATTCAAACCTTTCCCACAGCTCCGTATGTCCCGCTCAGATCGTGCTCGCCGCCGCTAATGAGCGCGTGAAAGTAACTAAATTTGGCATCGTTTGATTTGACATGAAGCGATACCTGGTAGTACCGACATCATTTGGTCAGTACCTTTAAAAGTACCAACCTGGGTACCCAACCCGAGTTAGAGAGCTAGAGAGAACAGCAAAACCACGATACGGGATTTGAACAGGTGAACTTCTAATCATGTCCTACCTCTCAGAACCACAAACCATCCCTAATCTAGGAAATGCCTGTAAAGTTGGATAACAAAGTGATTATGTTCACACTGGCAGCTCACTGCCCACGGTGCCCTAAGCACCACTACTGTCTCGTGTAAGCAGTCAGATTATTATTCTCCCACAGCTTCAAAATCACACAGCAAAAGTCGGGGGTAAAACCCAGCCGAAAGATGAACATTTTCCGAGGTTTGAGTCAGAATGTCTCAGATGCTGCCAGTGCTGAGGTGGAGGAAGAGGCACGAGAGCCGGAGACTCACTGGGGACGACGTAGGCGCCGAACAGGATCCACATGGAGGCGATGAGGGACCCGAACATCATCATGAACCCGACAAAGAGCCATAGACGAGCCCCTGTGAGGAAATACCCATAGACACCCAGAGCGAGCCGTAAGGCTGACGGGAAGTGCCGACTAAAACGGGCCGCGTATTTCACTCCGCCCTGCCTCACCTGTCCGGCCTAAACAGCCCTCTCCGTAGGTGTCGCCCCTCACCTGCCCATTGGAGACGGCATTGATCCTGGAGCCACAGAGGAAAAAGAAAAAACTAACTATAATAGAGTATAAACTATAAAAGGGTCAACCACCCACCACAGAACCACGTAGCTGTCAGCAGACTCCCCAGCCGTGTACCGGCGATGCTTCAGACTGGACTCACATGAAGAAGGCCAGCGTGGAGAACACGCCACATGTGTGGAAGGCGTGGTTCAGATCTTTCTGGTTAGGGTACATCACTGCTGCATCTATCATGATCCACCAGCCAGTGAAGAACTAACATAGTGGGGAGGGGATGGAAAGAAGAAGACGTACAGCTTACACTGTGCCCGACAGCTGACTGAAGCCACAGAACGGAAACAATATCCAGTTCAACTAGCCAGTGACTGAGAAACCACATGACTCACACAGATGGTACTTGGCAGGACTGTTATAACAGTAAGTCTGAGTTGCCATTGCCCTAGGGGCCTGCCGGTCCTTGCTATGGTGCACAGAAAGTGTTAGTCACTGCTAGGAGAGGGAGAAGTGAAACCTAGATTCTAGAACTACAAGGGCCGCGCTGTTGAAACATGCAGGAATGGGAACAGACTCTTCCCCTGCCAAAATTGAAGCCCATACACACAGCAGCTGCAGGCTCAGAGTGGTGCAAGTAAGAAATTTACTGAGATAGCTGCCTCGGAGCCCTGAAATAGAGGCACAAAGGAGGACAGATTTGCAGTGATGGGAAGCGGGGTAAGGTGCACGAGGCCCAGAGAGGCTTGGGGCATGAGGCACGGCGCACGAGGCACAGAGAGGCTCGGGGCATGAGGCACGGGGCACGGAGAGACTCGGGGCATGGAGAGACTCGGGGCATGAGGCACAGAGAGACTGGGGGCATGAGGCACGGAGAGGCTCGGGGCATGAGGCATGGGGTACGAGGCCCAGAAAGGCTCGGGGCATGAGGCACGGAGAGACTCGGGGCATGGAGAGACTTGGGGCACGGGGCACGGAGAGACTGGGGGCATGGGGCACGGAGAGGCTCGGGGCATGGGGCCGGGAGAGCAATTAGCAAATGTGCTCGTATGAGGAGACTTATTAGAATCATGCAGCAGAGAATTAGACTCATATTCTGACACAGTATGTGTGGTGAGATACCGGAAACTAGGGCAGCACAATATCAAACAGACGTGTGAAATTTTTTGTGAGTAATACTGTTTAGAAAATAAAAAAGGGGATGAAATTACCTGGAATAAACTATAACCAAACAGAAGTATAACCAAACAGAACTAGTTATCTACGGATCGTGTGTGTCAATTAAGTGTTGCAGAAAGTGCAGAAAGCCAACAGACACAAAATAGTGCGACAGATGTAATGTGATTATTGCGCATATGCACACAGCGATTACGATGCTGAAACAATAGATCATGCACCTCTTCTGGAAACCATAACCCCACCCACGCAGAACAGCAAAGCAGAACATAATTCACATGCCATTTCACAGGAGGGCAGATCAGTGACGCACTACAGCTACACCAGGAAGACAAGTCTACTATAGGCTACAGCAAAATGCCAGGCAGTGATGGGTCAGGGTTTAAAGACAATTGGGGAACAAAGGACTCAAGTGCGCTGTGGACGAATCTGCTCAAAAATAAAAAGGAATTTTGATTCAAATTGTGACATACACATCTGCAAAAACAGAATATGGGATATACAAGGACTATGATTTGCTACTTTGGCGAGTATTAATCCCGCGCCCCCAAAAAAAGTATCCCCAAAGGTTTAAATAGCAAACAAAAATCCTACACCCTTAACCCTTATCAAGCAAATATTTTCATTTTCGTGTGGAAGTTTCTCGGGCAGCGAGCAGAAAGGCCACAGAAGTCCTCAGCAGAGCCGTACTTCCTCTTCTTCACTCAGGAGATAAGCTGGGGCAGGACTGCGTGCAGAAACGCGCAGCGGAAAAACCATCATCTGACCAAACCTTGTAAACACAGCAATGTGTCTTTTTACAATTATATTCACAAAGAAACTAAATTAAAAGCCCCATCATTACCCAATACAAGCTTTCTGACTTTTCAGAATGGTATCACAGGGAGACTGGAGATTATCTCCAGTACTGGACAGACCAAGGAAATGGGGCAGACTGGAAGACTGCAAACACAATGACTATTGCCAAATGGTCCACTTCCACACTGGGGGGGGGGGTGTGGCTCTGCTGGTCAGCAGACTGTGCCTGGGCTCAGAAGGCTGTTGGTTTGAATCCCATGGCAGGCAGGGTAATCATATCACTCCTGGCCCTTAAGCCTATATGCTCCAGGGGGCTCTGGGCTCACCCTGATCTGTCCCCAAGCTCCCCTTGTACGCTGCTTTGGACAAGTGCATCTGTTAAATAAATGTACAAGTACTATTTAAAAAATGACTGGTAGGTTATCTCTCGACACATGCGTCGTGCGCCTTATCTCCCTGCCCATCCACCCAGTCTCTTGAGGTCGCAGTCAGGCAAAAGCAAGTGTCATTCCAACTGTGTCATTTAAGAAATTCAAACTTTGACCCGATGCACCCGGCTACTCACCAGCACTCCGGCGACTATTGAGGCCACAGTATTGCGTCTCTCCCCCCAGTCGATGCACTCGCATTCCGGCCAGCGGAAATTATCCAGGAACCCAGCCATCTTTCCTCCTTTGACTGGTGCCCGCTGGTCGCCCTCAGCAGACGTAAGCCGCTCACTGGCTTAGGCTCGACGCTTGCTCGCCCAGTGCCTTTACTGGAGCGTAAAAGAAAAGGCCCTCATTAAGCGCTTTTGACAGCCAGGTAATGTGCTACTTTCCATGGCATCTTAATTGCTTTAATAAGGGTTCTATGTGGGCAAAGGCATTCTAATATTGTAAACTTATGAAAGGTACTTAATTTATCTCAGTCAACTTTATTGATCCCAAGGGGAAATTCTTGATGAGAAAGTAAAATTAAGCTATCAAAATGAGCAATAAAGTGTGGTTGTAACAAGAAACTCTTCACCCTAAAAATGTAGGTCTGCAATTCATTCCTTCATTTTCCAAACCAGCATGTCTGATCCAGGATCGCAGAGGGCCGGAAAATTCATATTGGGGAATAATTTTAACCACAGACGGTAGACGGTACATACTGCGGTATATAAATTTGAATATAACCATTTTTGATTGGGTAACATTTGCCTATAGCAAATGCACTGCAGCAGGAAGTTGTATTCTAAACACATTCCAAAGTAGTTCGAGAATGTTACTTTAAGAATATTTATTGTGCAAAACTGCAACTATAGAAAAAATATGGAAAACCTTTCAAGTAACTTTCCCCAAATAATATCTTATGTTAAAAATGCAGGTTGGTTTTGATAAGCAGAAAACAATTAAGACACAGAACCAAAAGCTATAGAACTAATAAAATTAGACAAGTTGCATGACTCCAGCCCTATTTGCATGAAGACCATCTGATGTGCATACTTATTTAAAACAGATTGCTCCTGTTACCTCTCTTCGAAATCACTGTCGCCCGGCCTATTTTGCAGATTATGTTTTTCTGCTCAGTATTCCAGATTTAAATCCAAACCACGTCCATATTATGGACGATGCACCAGTCTTTGTAATGAGCTCCTCCAATTATTAAGAAATCATTAACATTTGGCTTGATAATAGTGCAGCCTACATCTCATTACATTAATGCATATTAAGATCCAAAGTGAACAGTTTTATAGATTATAACTAGGGCTGCATGAGATGGAGAAAAAATCATATTGCGATTATTGTGGACAATATTGAGATTTACAGTTGCAATATACACTATGTTGCCAAAAGTACTGGAACACCCCTCCAAATCATTGAATCTAGGCATTTAATCTAGCATCTAGGTATGCAGACTGCTTCTACAAACATTTGTGAAAGAATGGGTCACTCTCAGGAGCTCAGTGAATTCCAGTGTGGCACTGTGATAGGATGCCACCTGTGCAAGTCCATACATGAAATTTCCTCGCTATTAAATATTCTACGGTCAACTGTTAGTGGTATTATAACATAGTGGAAGCAAGTGGGAACAACAGCAACTCAGCCATGAAGTGGTAGGCCACATAAAATCACACTGCGGGGACAGTGCATGCTGAGGCGCACAGTGTGCAGAAGTCGCAAACTTTCTGCAGAGTCAATAGCTACAGACCTCCAAACTTCATGTGGCCTTCAGATTAGCTTCATGGAATGGGTTTCCATGGCTGAGCAGCTGCATCAAAGCCTGAAATCACCAAGTGCAATGCAAAGCGTCGGATACAGTGGTATAAAGCACACCACCAGAGGACAATTTCATGCTCCCAACTTTATGGGAACAGTTTGGAGTTGGCCTCTTCCTGTTCCAACATGACTGGGCACCAGTGCACAAAGCAAGGTCTATAAACACTTGGATGTTGGGTGAGTTACAAAAAAATTAGCGAGTTACAAAATGGGGCATACTTCGTAGAACCTCTTCTAAAAATTAAATGAATATAAAATGCAAGTAATGCTTCAGATTGTTCACGTAATCAAACCCAAACCACTATAGTGCATTGTTTTTGTTTTAATCATCAAGCTGTACTTCCATATCTTCTTTCTAAAAGGTTCCAGCTATCACTTCATAGGTTCTTAACCAAAAAAACCAGCATGCTCACCATGTCTGGTTTCAGACAGGAGCGCTGGGCTGACAGTGCTAAAAGCTCTCTCTGATGCAGAGCTTGTTGCTTGCATGTGCACATATTTCTGAAGAAGTTTATTCTGCGGCATTTCCACCATTTCAGTGGGTCTACACTGGGCATATATAGGGGTATAAATCACAGCTTTCCTCAATACGATACGATACAATATTGATTCCTTAAGCCAACGCTTCAAATTTTCTTTTGATACCTCAGAAATTCGGTTCGTTTCGATACTGGGGTTAGTAGTCAAAATGGTGAAATTTCACACGATCCTTTACATTTCAATGAATTATGCAAATATAATTAGCATTATATTTTATTGGGAATTGTAAACAAAATCTAGTCCACATTATAAAAGTGTAGTCTAGTATGTCCCATAAAACAAGCAAAATAAAGTGCAATAAGGTTAAAGTAAAACTTTGGATGGATGTAGATTAACATGATGACTCTTTTACTTTGAATCAAGTCTTCTCCAGACAAATACAAGGTGTAACAAAAAGTATGTCCATAACAAGTAAAATAAAGCGCAATAAAGTCACATAAAAAACATTGCATGGATAGACATGTAGAATGAGGAAGATTAACATGACTGACCTCTACGGTGAAACAAGTATGTCAGTAGTCTTCTTTGAGAGGTTTTTTAAAAATTAACTGGTCAACATGTTCAGGAGAAAGGACGGTACGTACTGAACATGCTCTGAACACTACCTAGCACAGGTAAGGCTAAGCCAGGTCTGCCAAGAGAGGAAACTCCGTCTCACTTTGACGCTGTCATCTTTGAAAAACTTTTCCATGATCTTAACTTTTTCTAGTTTTTTTTTTTTTTTTTGCCACCTGCAGACGTACTACATACCGCCACCTACAGGATAAAAGTGCAGATCATGTGTACGTCGGAGTGGATCATGAAAACAATACTGGAACAGGCGAGAAAATAAAAACGCATGGATCGTTATTTATATGGTGACGTCTATGCACCGGATCGTTTGCCTTTTCATCGATACGTCATTCGTATTGATTAGAAACGGGACGCACAATTTTATTGTCAAATACGGGACAATTCCTTATTTTAAGGGACGCGTGGCAACCCTACCTAATGCGGAAGGCCAGCAATAACCCAGGATGGGGCTGCCAACCCATCGCAGAGCTCGCGCACACACCATTTGCGCCTGTCAACAATTTGCCAACTCAAATTCACTTCAGCAGTGTGGGGGAGAAACGGGCAGAGGTAGGGCTCAAGTCACTGCCTCGCAACTCGACAAGGACTCAAGTCTGACTTGTAACAATTCGGCAAAACTGAAGGAAAGACTTGGACTTGAGGTCAATGACTCAAGACTTGGACACTACGACTTGAGCAGTCCCCCTTCTGGATACCAAAACATTTCATAATTTCAGTGTAATTTAATGTTATGCTGTCTACATTTTCATTTGGCCGAATGTAAAGTTTCCCGAGATAGTTTGTTAGGAAGATGCATCACTCCTGGATATACATGGATGTAAATACTTTGAGAGACAATGACAGAATGAAGAGTCTCTTTTCAATCTCTCTCTGCTTATAAAGGACCTACAGCGAACTGTGGCAGGTATTTTAAATCACTAAAGATCAAAAACATTGACATGGATAGGGACTAGAGTTACATGACACACACCTCGATTTGAACTTCAGTCACAAATTTGATGACTTGTGACTCAACAGCAAAAACAATTAAAAGATTAAAAGACATGGACTTGAATCGGACTTGCGGTATTTTGACTCGAGACCTGACTTGACTAAGGAGTGACTTGTTCCCATCCCTCGAAACCGGAGTACCCGGCGGAAACCCCATGATGACACGGGGAGAACATGCAACCACCAAATACATGGAACCATGGCGGGGACTCGAGCTCCGTCCGCCTACAATCTGTTTACATTTCCCCCCATGGAATGACTTACCACCACATCTGACGATGTAAATGGTTAATACGCAGCGATCTGATAATGACCGGCACCATTGCATGGCAGACGCACTGTAGCTAAGCCACTGTCCCCGTGACGCACTCGTGTGTCACTGGGAAATACGAAATAAGACAATTTAAAATTTTGGATTCGACAGACGAGCAATAACAAGAGTAAAAAAAAAAAAATGGCGCAACCCGCAGATGCGTTTATTACATGCTCAAAGGGTGCTAGCCTCATAAGGAAACCCATATATCACACACTATTAAATACCCATGATCAGATCTACAGCATAAATAACTAGCAGTTTATAAAGAAATGAGTGTGACGAGGGAGCAGGACAGATTCTGCACTGCGGGCCCGGCCGCGTCGGCGTGACAGCCAGGAGAAGCGCACTTTCCGAGGCATTCAAAGCGCCAGCTCCTTATGTTTTTCCTACAGCTTCTTTGGAAACACGGGTCTGCGCGTTTCCTCGCTTTCATTTTGAGCAGACACGCGGCGGAGGAGTCCCCATTACGGGAGGGCGCTCCCCGAGGCCCGTGCATCAGCAGCGGAGCCACGATAGCGTCTGCCCTAAGACCGGCGGCGCGCCGTTACGCGATAAAGCGAGGCCAGCAAGACCCCCGAAATATCTGCAGGATATAACCGGGCTCACCTCCGAAAGCATCCGCTTTGGCCAATTTCCGTTTTGCAGCACTGTTTGCGGGGGAGGGTGAGTATGTGGGTGAGGGAGGTACGGAGCTCCAGCGGCTACCGGCATCCATTCAATCAGAGGGGCCGGCTCGGGCAGGCGGCCAATCAGACGCTGCCGCGGCGGCGGAGAGCACGCTTCCTGAAAACGCGACAGTGACACCTGGCGGATGGGAGGCTCATGGACAGGCGTCACTGCTCTGTGTGATTCACGTGCGATGTTGGCTGTCTGACCAAAAAAGTAGCACTTCGTTTCATGGGCCGCTTTTATCGTTATGGTGCACATTTGTCATGGCAGCGTTTCCACGTGCGTATGCAGAGTCTCAACATTTTTTTCCCCATCCAGATTTACATTCCTTTCTCGTCGAGATCTTGTATTATGATAGGCGAGTTGAACCACTCAAGAGTCTTCTTCAGAACATCTGAAAGATACTCAAATGGGGTTAAGGTCAAGACTCCGATGACCAAATAGTTTGAAAATGATTCCTCCGGCCCCCTGAACCGCTTCCTCAGTTCGAGCCCGAAGAATCTTAACATTCTCGTGCTGGAATATACCCATGCATATCCCACGCTAATCTGTAATCATGTAAAAGCAAAAAGAAAAAACCCATAGATCGCTTTATATTATGTGTATTTATTGAAGAAGTTCCAAACGAATGATACATTCAGGCTGGTTTTGTAAAGCAGGGGATTTTCAACATTTCGTTAACCAGAAACCCCCCGCCACTAATGTCTGTCGTTTAACCAAGGACGGGGGGTCCCCTATAAAAACGTACGCGTGTCTCATATCACATAATGACCCAAAGGGGGGACATCTAGTGGTAAAAGAAAAGCAACTTTCAAGTTAGTTTACCGAGCTTTGAGGATCCCAAAGACTGGGGCAACTACGCCACCTAGTGGGCTGCAGTCTAAAATTCCATTGAGGGTGCTGCCTGGAGGGGGGTGTGTGGGAAGTCCGGCATCCCCATCAAAATGGTTAGACGGACGAACGAGTGACCGCTTATCACAACAATCGCGTTATAATCCCCGAAAAAAAAGGAGAGCACGCAGCCTTTCGTTGAACGCAGACAGGCATGCGCACAAGTTTCACGGAACGGTTTTAAATACACGATTAATAGAAAAATATCGTCAATATCACAGCTCGTTTGCCAGCTGCTTACATTTTGACAGCTTTCGATTACTATTGCTGTAGCTTACCATTTTCGTTTAGCGGACGCGATGCGAAGGCGCCAGTGTCCGGGTGATAAAGGCGCGGTTAGGCAGCGCGGCTCCGGCTCTCCCAAGGAGCTCGCCCGCGGCGGGGAAAGGGCAGCTTTGCCTGGAGGACAGTTAGCATGAGCAATTCGTACTCAACTTTAGCCCGCAGCCTCAATACGGACAATGTGCACACGCCGTTTTTGCGTTTGAAATAACAATCGCTGCATAAATCACCTTTGAAATGTACTAGTTGAGGTATTGTGGCCACAGAAGAACCCAAGTGGTAAGTGTCCCTTCTAAAATCACTTCCAATCACTGCTGCGAAAAACCTGCCCTCTTGTGAATGCTGAAAAGAGGAAGCTGCTTCTTCGTTTCACATTTACGAATAAGTTTACTACGTCACTTCTCTGAAAATCACATTACAAGCGGCATATCTTTGTGGAGATGTTAATCAGCCATGAAACTACACGTAAATGTAAGGTTAATTCATACCGACTAAGCCAGCGTACCCCTACCCCCCAAAAAGTAGTTCAAGTTCTAGTCTCCAAAGCGGACAGCTGTTTTCCCATCAGTTTATTTCAAGGAGGACTGAATGAACTACCGTCACATGCCATTAAATTGTACAATGCTTTAGAGGGCCGGCCACACTGCCTCTGGCATCAGCGGCTGGTCACGAAGCATTTACGCTTGTCTTAAAAACAAAACGTGACAGCCAGTGTGACCAGTGGTGGCTGCCCCCCACCCCCCAAACCACATGTACACACTTCTAGAAGGTCCTCAAAAAATGTCCAGGTCGGCAAAACCAGAAACAAGCAGCTCTACCGCAACGCAGCTTGGTACAGAGTACTCTAGGTGAACAGAAACGCATCAGGTTGTTACAATGCACACCTACATGACTGATCTGGAAGGAAAAAGAAAACCAAACACTAGAAATTCATTATGCCTAACTGTAAGATGGGTGACAGGTTCTTTCCCTTTCACCAAATGAGGGTGCCGCTCCAATACAAAAATACTCTAAAGTGTCAGTACTGTAGGGCGCCTGTACCTTGGGGTCCTTTGTGGGACCCCAAAGCGACAAGCACAGACCCAGAGCCCACAGCAGGCTGGGGGGAGGGGCTTTGGGGGGGAGCTGGCTGCACGGCAAATCCACGCATGCTACAGTTCATTGCTTGGGAAAGGAAGGAGAGCCATGGAGGAGTGGAGAGGATCGTCAGGAGCGAGGATGTCCATGTTAAGATGGCAGAGGATTTTTCAAGCAGTATTGAGCAGATCCTGAATAGCCTTCTGCTGAGTCTCATTCAGCGTCGATACACATTCTGTCCACAGTCCTCCAGACACCTAGGAGGCGACAGTCACAGTTTACCACAGACCTGTCATCACCGATAATGCACTTTCAACGCATCTAAGATTAGTGCCAACCTGTACTTGACGGATGACGTTCGCCAGCCGTTTGCTACACCCATCTTCACGTTTGATTGACTCGCTGACAACGCCGTCTGCGATGATCGAGAATATCTTGGGAAGATTCGAGTTGTCGGGTCCAAGGACAATCGGATTGTTGCTGTGGGGAAACAGAAGCAAGTTTGATCAGCAATCCCGAAGCACAATCATGTGGCTTAACAAGGGGAAGCAACGTTGACTGCTCACCATTCAATGAGGTCACACAAGAAGTTGAAGGTGTGCACAGCTTCCTCTTTGTCTTCATTGAGTGGCAGCCAAGACAGCCAATGGGGCAGGATCTCATTAACATTGACACATTCTGGTCTATACTTCATCACCTTGCCAACAGCAGAGATACAGTTCTCTGTGGCATTGATGTTTTCTTTGGCCTTTGAGTTGGCTGCCTGGATCACACCCACCAGCAGAGGAATGGCCTCTGTCAACAAGACACATTAATCCAGTAAGCATTAGCCAAATTGTCAGTGTGAACCACTGCTTCTTCCAATATTGTAGAGGCATTAATCAAATACTTATACAAAAACCGTTTCCTCCCAACTACCACACTGAGCAACCCTAAAGGTGGCCTGGGCCCATTACCTGTGCAGAAGGGCCTGTAGCTCTCCCCACCAAACTGTGCCATGACGCCCACCCCATAAGCGGCTGCCTGCCGCACCTCAGGGCTGGGGTCACACAGCGACTGCAGCATGGGCTGCAGGAAGTACTCAGCATACTTGAAGGATGAGGGACTGCAGTGCTCCACCACGTCGTCGAATATGCAGAGCCCCCACTGCCGGTCGGCCCAGGGCCTGTGCGGACACTGCAGGAAGGAGGCAGACCGTTAGACTGCCAGTAAACACACTGCCAGACCTGGCATTCACATGAAGTCGGCCACAAGTTATAATCCACTGGAACAAATACTCACAATAAGGTTGACTATGAGCTGTAAGAGCTGCTCAAACCAGGGCAGAATCTTCTCCTTGTAACTACTGAACACCGAGTGGAGGATGTCGGACACCTTTGTTAGGATGTACACGTCATTTTCATCCTGGAGGGGAAATTAATCCACTTAACTAGGCCAAAACACAAATACATGCAGGAATTTACAAAGCCAAGCTCTGTACCCATCCAGGAAAGTAGACCGGCATACTTTAATCCTCTAGGTTCAACACATCCAGTAGCCTAGTTTGACAGAACTGCCCCCTGATTTTTGATGGCCACTACATTTACCTCATCCTGTAAGGTTTCTTCTACCTGTTCGTCATAATCTTCATCCTGTCGCTTGGCTGAAGGGGAAAGAGGAGATGAGTGAAGAGCGCATGAGCACAAGTAGGATGGACCTTGACGGACCGAGACTCACCCTGTCTAAGCTCCTGGTTCTTGAAGTGCTCCTCCAGTTTGCCTTTCAGGATGCCACCTAGTTCCTCAAAGTGCTCATTGTTAAGGCAGCCATCTCCCATCAGTTCAATGCACTGGAGAGGGAATGAATGGACCAAGTCAGCAGCCCCTTCAGGTACCACAATTCCAAATTATGCTTAGTGGAGCTGCCCCCCTTTAATCCTCGCCATAGATATTACTCATTACTGCTGAAAAAGGTACTTAAACCAGGAGTCTATGCCATCAATCATTATGACATCAGCCATGGAGATGGCAAGTTCAGGTCCCGGAAGTACAAATCCAGACCAAGGTTTTGTTGCAACCAACCAGTTGAGTATTGAGTCAGTACTCAAAATGGTTGGTTGCAACAAAACCTTGGTCTGGATTTGTACTTCCTGGACCTGAACTTTCTGCCTGTCAGCTGCCAGATAAATGTCACTTCTAGATGGGTCAACAGAGTACTTCAGTTCATGACAGATCCCAACCTACCTTGGCAAAAGAGTGCATGATTTCAGATAGGACATCAGAGTCTGGCTCTGTGCCAATGGCCTTGATAAGGGCATCACACATGAAGTGCCACATCTGGGTGAGGTATTCAGGTCCCCTGACACGCGCACACTCCAGTAACAGGGGCATGGACTCCGCTGCAGCTACTCGCACACGTGCCACACAGTCAAGGAACTCAACCACCTCCAGTTCATTGGTCACCAAGGACTGGTGGCCTAACATCCAGCCTGGTACAAGTATGTAGAATTAACAGGCAGGCATAATGGCTAGGAATTCACTACAAGAAGTAGTTTCTCTCCTGGGCAGGGAGCTAAATATGGTCAAGTTACATAAAAGGGATGCTCTGGAAAGGATATCATCGTGGAAGTAGAACTTCAGCAGTGGCACCATCATTTTCACAACCTGCTCTGTGTATTCTACAAAACCTTCTTTGAGCTCTTTAGCATAACACACCTGGAAGAGAACGAAAGCTGAGATTAGAAGCAACACCCATAAGCAAAATATTGGCCTAACAGGCAGCGATCTCCATTTGCAATTACTGGATGCATAAGTTTGTGAAAATTACATCTATTAACCAAGCAGACCAAGGTTTATTCAGAATACCCCAAGTCAAGGAGAGGTGTCCTTGCAGAAACTGAGCTGAAACCTAAAACCTGAATGAAATCTTATAATGCTCACCAACATCTGGCAGGCCGTGGCCTTCTCCTCCAGTCCTGCAGTCTTTATGCCAAAGCTTTGCTGGTCACCAAGGTTGACAAATTCCCAACCATCATCCTCACTCATGTTCTCCATATCCTGGGCTGAAATATGGGTGAACCAAATAGCTTATGCCAGCTCTGGTGTACACATGAAAAAATGTACATAAGACCAATAGCAAAATTTAAGAACACCACCACTTCATACACAGGGGGCAAGACACAGACACTTACTGTCTAGAAGGGCCACCTCAGGTTTGATGGAAGCAGTTTTCATGAGGGGCCCCATGACCACAGGCAGATACTGCTGGAACTCCTTCCCCAGGATCTTGCACATTCTGGCCCATGCTGAGATCATGTATGAGATCTGAGAAGATCAGCAGAGAGGTGGTTAAAAGCAAGAAGGACCCCCAGAAGAGCCTAAACCGGTAGCCCCAGGCATCCCTAACCTGTGGGTCGTCATCTTCCAAGTCATTGAAGTCCGTCTGGGTCTTCAGAAGCAGCTGCATGACAGCTGCAGCATCAGGCATGAACTGCAGCCAATCAGGGAAAAGCAGTGGTGCATTAGGAGTGCAACCAGTACACTTATTTTGGTCTAGTGTGGGTGCAAAGCACCATGGGAAGGCGTTGGTACCTTCTCCTTGCCCACGGCCAGCCCAATGAGGCTGATGCACTCGATTGTCTTCCCCCTCAGCAGTCGTAACTCCTTCTGCACGGCATTCTCAACGATGTGCTTCAGTGAGGGCATGAAGAGGTCGTAGTACGGCACAAACTTCTCCTCTGCCGTGTCGGCCACGGACGCGATAGATGTCACCACCTGCTCCAGCACCAGCTTGGTGCCTTTCTGGATCAGCTAAGCCAATGGGGAACAAAAAGCCATCTTATGAATCACAATAGAGCTTCAACAATTTTCACCAGATGAGATTCCCTGGGCTACAACTCACCTATTATGACAACCATGGAACATTATGCTAACAAAATAAAATCTGAAGCTAGGAATTAAAATATATCTTTGGGTACTTTCAACACCACATCGACTCCAAAAGCAAAGTACCTCCTGCAGCTTGGCGACCATGATAGTATGCAGGTGCTGCACCAGGTTATCCAGATAAGGAACTAGCAGGGACTTGGGGCAGTCTTCTGTGAAGTTGATGAGAGCGGCTGCTGCGTGGGCCTGCACACGGGGGTTGGACTGGTCCTCCATGGTTTGAAGTAGGGCTGAGATGACCTGGGGGGGGACTGACTATCAGGCAGACTGCTCAGATTTAGGAGACTCCTCTGCAGATCTTCAGGAAGATACCTTATCATGGAACTTCTTCTGGAAGGTTGGAGCAAAGTCTGTGGCCATCTGCCCAATAGCATTGCAAGCAGCATAACGGACTCGGGGATGCTGGGGGGGCAAAAAGAAAAATTAAAAAAAAAAAGCTTCCACATCTACTGGGCTTCCAGAAAATGTTACAGAAAAGGGTGAGATGGCGACTTTAAAATAACTCACGGGATCTTGACAGAAGAGCAGCACAAAGCTGACGATCTCGTTAAGGATGGATTCCATCTGCTGGTGGCAGCCCTCCCCTATTGCCGAGAGGGCCATGAGGCCCGCATGGCGGTACTTCCAGTCAGCTATTTGAGGAGAACAGCGAAAGATTTAGGATTAGCACCACCTGTCCACTACCGTCCTCCAGCCTGGTCTGAACCTAGGAAACGCTGCTCTGGTCCTCCGCTACTGCCCAGGTGTTTGAGCGGGAATCGGGCTAAAGGTCACCCTGCTCCCCATACCGCTCGCAGCACATACTTACGGTTCTGCAGCATCTGCATGATGTGCTGCTTGATCATGGGCAGCACGATCTTCCCGCCGAGGCCGCAGGCGATGCGATCCAGGGCGCTCTCACCAGCCACCGCGTTGCTGTGCACAAGAGGGCGCCAGGCATCTTAAGCAGCTGCTATTCGCGCCCTCAGTTGTCTCTTCAGTAACCGACTACAGGCTACGTCTGGCTGCACTAAACAGTGGCTCCACTTCATGCTTCCATTTACCACAGTCTGGTCCCCCATTTAAGAGCCAGGAGACGCCAGATAAGACGCACGGCACCTGCAGTCTGCGCATGTGTGCACGTGCACAATGTTCTGTACCTGTCAAAATCATCGTCCTCC
This sequence comes from Petrocephalus schoutedeni, assembly GCA_026780765.1. Classification (NCBI taxonomy): domain Eukaryota; kingdom Metazoa; phylum Chordata; class Actinopteri; order Osteoglossiformes; family Mormyridae; genus Petrocephalus; species Petrocephalus schoutedeni. Next base: position 20,875,256 of record JAODKL010000036.1, read on the forward strand.
AGTTCATCTGCCATTGCCCATTCCTCATCATCCTCCAAATCCACCATCATGGCCAGCATCTGGGGGACTATTAAGGTGCACAAAAAAAAAAAAAAAAAAAAAAAAAAAAAAAAAAAAAAAAAAAAAAAAGGGGGGGGGGGGGGCAGCGACATCAAGACATGCAGCAGGGCAGGAACAGTTAAGCAGCCTGCTCAGAGAGAGATGCGGGGTATTTCACAAAGCGGCCCAAACCAAAGCCAAGAACACTTCATTATGCGTTTTAGGCTGAAAGTGACCAACAGCTATTGTAGGCCTAACGACTGACACTATAATTACGTCTTTGATGGATATTCCTTCAGTTCAATTCAATTACATAGCGCATTTTCCACAACCTCTGCCCAAAACCCCCTGAGAGCGGAGACAATAAAAAAAAAATTACAACTAGAAGGAAGAAACCTTGGGAGGAACCAGACTAAAGGGGAGCCCATCCTCCAGGGGTCAGCAGAGGTCAAATGAACAAGAACTAGATAAGACCAGTTACACAGCAAGCCAGCTGCACTCCCTGCCACCACAGACTATACACCCAACCTGTTAGTTACTCAGCTGAAAGTCACACCAAGAACTGCTAGACCCATGGATTACTCTGGGTCCACCTGGCCGAGGCTCGAGTTCATGGTCGCTAACTTATCACCGATAAAGTCCTTTTGGCTGAACGGTGGTCCCAATGAGGTTCTCAGGAACACCGTCTTGTTAGACGCGAGGCTGCATTAAATGCTGCCAGCTGCTAACGGACAGTGCAACTAGGCCATCCGTGCTGAAAATGGAAGTGTGGCTCCCAGAGTTCACTCATTTCAACATATCCAGCGTAAAAATGCACGCTTTACAGCCATGACGCCGACAACAGTCAGGAATGTCAGAATAAAGCCCCTATCAGTGTTGCTCAGCTTCCACCAAAGCAGCCTAAAATGCCAAAACAAAAACTAAAAGATTTGCTGCAGATTTGTCACTGAAAATTAAGCATTTACAATCTCTCTGAAAATGTCACAAAATAAACATACCAATAAAGGAAGGCATTTTCCTTGCACCCAGTGGGGCAAACAATCTTAAAAGCCAAAGACTTGATATGAAAAGCCCGTGTCAATAGCCCAACGAGGCAACACCACCCTACATTATGCTGCACCCTCAAACCGAAATATGGCTATTACAAGAAGCCCAACAATCTCCAATAAAGAAAATGCTTCAAAAATGTTCACTTCAAACAAACACCCACCCCATGAACCTATTTGATCCTCTGTAAAACTAATTAAAAAAAATAAATAAAAAAAAAAAACCACACACACACCACACACTTAACCCAAGGACAGCCCATTCAGTGGAGCATTGCTCATCTTCTGAGTCACCCTGAACTTGCACTATTACTGCACCAATAGCCATGTCAACTTTCAAAAGCTCCAATTTGAGTTTACATTTCAGTTCAATTCATTAAAGCCTTTAAGATTTGCCCTTTCAAAATGACAGGGCTCATGCAGTGTCACCCAGCCTCACTAGACCTATTCTACCAGACACCACAAGATGGCATCACGGAACTGCTCACTTACAGTACATGGAGCTCTTAAACCCAGGAAGGAGACCCTCATTACGAGGCGAGGACCTCGGCTCAACCCTCTTGCACCGATGGGCAGTCACCGCAACGCCTCCTTACCGCTCTGAGCCACGATGCTGGTGTGCTTCCGGAGCATGGCTGCGGCGGTCTCTGACAGTGTGACGATCACTTCCAGGGCCAGCTGCCTCTGCATGTTGCTCAGGCTGGTGTCGGCGCAGAGCTGCAACAACAAGTAAACAAAACCCAAACACACAGGTGACTAGAGCTGAATAACACGTCCCGATAGGCAGCCAACGGACATCTTGATGACAATCCAGCATAAGCAGTTCAGCAGAGTTCTTGGTTTCCTGCAGGCTCAGGGATGGGACCCTCTTACCTTCAGGCTCAGCTGCAGTGTGGCCTCCAAGTTGGGTCTCAGGTACTTGGGGGCCGTGTCGGCAATCTCTACTAGGGACTTGAGCACAGAGTCATCTCCCCGGTAGCAGGACTCGTTCACTGCCTGTGGACAGACAGGCAAAACCAGGGTTAAGTTCTAGACCCACCCAACCCAACCTTGAGTAACAATGACCATGCTTTGAAAACAATGGGTATAAGCAGACAGAAGCAAACCCAGCGTGGGTGGAGAATGCATACCTGCAGGATGCCGGGCAGCAGGTCCGAGAAGTGCTTCAGCAAAGCCGTGTTGTTCTCGTTGGAGAGGACAAAGGAGGCCGCGGCTCGGGCGGCCAGGGTGCGGATCTAAAGAGCATAGCAGATGGATCACCAGAGCGATTCTGAAGGCCGCACGCTATGGCTTAGCTCAGTGCTACCTCCAAGCTGGTGTAAACAAAGTCACTCAAGATGTTTGGCAGGAGGTAATCGCAACAATGTAATGCTGGAAAAGAGTAAAGACTCAAAGGTAGTGCCAAGTCACCTCGGCGTCACTAAAACCTCCATTACCACCCCACTTCAAATAAAAAAACCCTCCATGTTCCATGCTGAAATATGGCTCTGCCAGCCCAATAAGTGAACACACTATTCCGCCTTTGATAGGATGCACCCTGCACACTCACTAAAGGGCCCAGGAGTCACCCCACAGTGAATTCTAACATACAGAGAGCAAAACGCTCAAAGCATCCCGAGAGCGATGCAGATGTCCTTCAAACAGGCACAGCAGGCTAAACAGCTGACATTTGAGACTGTGGGCAGTGTCCATACATAGAGAACAGACAACGATATAAAGGCTGTCCTTTCCCCCCTCTAATAGAATGTGGGGGGGGAGGCAGAGCGCTATGGCCAGAGCCTCCGAAACACACCCTTGGAGATAAAGCCCAGCACTTAGGAAGGCGCGGTGGGCTGCAAAGATCACAACGATCCTTAGACCAAGACCCCTGACTGCTCATGTACAGTATGTGCGGCAGCCCCGTGCGTCAGGCAGGGTCTCACCGTCGGGTTCTCCTGGTCCTGCATGCACTGCACCAGCATACGCTTGATCACCTCCAGGTAGTGCTGCTGCTGGTTGCCAAATATTCCTGGGAAGTTCCTATCAATAACGAAAAAAAAAAACCCATCTAGTAAGGGGGGGGGGGGGTGGTCGATCCGCCACAGCCATGCAGCAAAGGCCACCCTAGCAGAGGGAGAACACTACCCAGCACCTTTAATTCTGCCCTACACACTTCTGCAAGTCTGCATAACGTCACCCAATACTTTAACAGGATTTCTCCGGTAAAACCAGAAGCAAAAGGGCACCAGACTGCCATCCAGGCTCACCAGAAGATGTGCAGAGCCGATTCGCGCAGGCCGACGTCCGGCGAGTTGACAGACTCGAACAGGAACTTCAGCACCTCGGGCCACTGGTTGTTTCCATCATCATCTGAAGCATCACAAGTATTGGGCGTCGCACATTTTAGTTGCTCGGGCAACAGGCGATGACTAAGAGCGCATGCACGTCCACAGTGGAGACCTGCTTACTGAAGCGAGCCAATTTCGGTACCCTTGAGCAAGGCAGCGCAGCGGGACGGTGCTGGGATTTCATGAAATCCAGGATACTACCCACTAAGAACTTGATAGGGTGAACAAAGCAAAGGCAGCGGATTCTGACGGGGGGGGGGGGGGGTGGTGGGGGGACGCACGGGTGCTGCTACCGATGAGGTTGCGACAGAGCTCCGCAGCGATGTCGCACACCTTCTTGCGGATCGTGGGAGAGCCCTCGGCCTGGATGCCGACTAGCAGCTCACTCTTAATGGCCGTCTGCATGTCCGGCGGCAGGCCGGGGTAGATCTCGTCAAACGACGACGACAGTAGCCTCCTCAACAGTACTGCTGCCATCTGCTTGACCTGATTGTTGGTGGGGGGGGCAACAACATGTTTTACCATTCAAACCACAAGGAAGGCAACAAATTCAGGTAACTGCAGGACAGCAGCCTCAAGTTAGAGGCAGGGAAAAATGAGAGCAAAGCACACTAAAAATATCGGAAGTCACAGGAGCAACAGGAGGCTTTACAGAATCACCGAGAACAAGAAAGTGTAGCAGGTCAACTACTGGGAGCAAGAAGCTCCAGCAGAGTGAAGGCACCCGCAGGGGGCCCAGGCATCTCCCACCGGCCATGCTCTCAGCCGGGGGGGGCTGATGTTACTGGAACTTCAGTGCTTACTAGCAACATTAAATAGTAATAAGATGCCTCTGCCTGCTCCCGATATTAGAGGTATAACTAAACTATGACAACCTTTACATTTGATAATGCAGTAAGTGAATAGGAGCCCAGAGCCCCGCAGGTTAGGGATCAGTGCCCGTGTCCAGTAGTTTTTGGGTTCAAATCCCAAGGTTGGCAACAATGTCACTAATGGGCCTTTAAGCACCCAGCTGCCAACATGTTTAGAGGCCCTGCTGTCTGACTCCAAGCAGTCCTCACTCATGTGTGGCTTTGAACAAAAGCCTCTGCTAAACAAACGGAAGATTATATCCCCAGGAAGAAGTGAAATGCCTGCTTATACAGGCTGCTGGATGGAGGGCACGCCTCCTTACCTGGAGCTCTCACTTCAAATACCCTTGCCCCATTATCAAACAATACCATCAGGTGTCCCCACATCAAGCATCTGGCATAATTTGCTAAAATCACCACGAGGTTCCAAACCCTCCGACTTGAGAAGGGTCCAAGAACCACATACCTCCTCTGTGGCAGATGCATCGCGGATGGCCTGTAGGAGGAACGTGATCTTCGTCTGACCAGGTATGTTGTCATACGTCTCCTGCACACAAAAAAAAAGCCAGTTAAAAAGACACTGGCTACAGTCATCTCTGCTAGAATGAGAGCTTCACCTGGCAATAAGATATACAATTCTGGAAGAGTTTAGGCCACATCACCTCTTGGATTTCAACAGACATTACAGCTATGACAGCACCTGGGAAATGGTAAAAGCGGATACTTCTGAACGTTTTACCCACTAAATTACCGGGTAATTTCTTCCCCTTCGACATCACTGACATAGAAGAGAACAGAAAACAGGATCTGTATCCTCTGAACATCTGCTAGAAAGTCAAGCTTTCCACCCCCTCCAAACTGCTCAGATTTGGTCTTCTGACTCATTACACACAAAATGTCAAGAATCCAAGATCTGTGGCAGGATGAGAGGCCTGGAATGCTTTCAGCTGCTAGTCACACGGTTAATAAACAACAAACAGCAGCCTCTTTCATTTAAAAAAAATAATAAATTGGTCATATCGACCCAACATATATGACCATACTTGTAAAATAAAGTGGACTACCCCAAAACCTCCATGTTCATCTAGTATTCTCTAGGATGAGAGACACTCAACTGAAAACACAACCAATTTCCCCATTACACAAGGACAACATCCCATAGACCAGAAACAGAGCACGCATGCAGAATTTCCCCTTGGCGTAACAGCACATTACTGACTTCCTGACAATTATGGATATTTACAGTCCAGGACTCCAATTCCCGTAGTGTGAAATGCCGGAAAGGGCAGGCAATGAGTGCGGCGATGGGCTCCAGCGGAGTTTATAAACTGCTCTTAGTGATCAGGGATTATTATATTATATTATATTATATACACACAGTCAGGATTTTTAAAATACTGAGGTCCAAAGTGTTGGCCCTTCTTAGGTGTGCCCAGTAATGGATTATGGTTATTGGAGATGCAGAAAAAAAAAAACAAAAAAAAAAACTGGACTGTGGTACAGGCAGGCATGCACACACACACACAGCCCTGTGTGTGATACCGTTTCCTGAAAGTTGTATACATGCGTGGACTAATTCGCCACACGTCCAGCATGTGTGCCGTCATTTGATCAGCGTTTTAACAATTTATAGGGGCGTTGACACTAGAATTGTGATTACCCGGTGTCATTCACACGTGGGTTTCCGTGACAAACCGCGGTTTGGAGTCCAGACAGACTGGTCAGCGGTTCTTCCTGGTGAAAGATCCTGCAGTGTGTGTGACCCGCCGGCTTTAAAAGTGCGAGCACAGCCTGTGCTGGCGGGGGCTCCCGACGGAGGAGGCAGCATCCAGGCCCGATGAAAGGATTCAGCCCGGCATTGTCTGTGGGCGCCGGGGAATGTGCTGACCGGGGCAGGGGTCAGCCCGGGCAGCTGCTGACAGGTCCCCTGCACGAACCGCCCCGACAAACACGCATCAAGCAGACTCCCCGTTAAGTGTGCATGAAGGTGCGGCTTACGGCGCCTTATAAAAGCGAGCCGCCCTCCGTCCGGGCGGGCTGATGCCCAGGAGCGGCTCACACGCCCGAACACCGCGACTGCGCGCAGCCTTGGGCCGAGAGCGCGGACTGGGCTAAAAAGACCCGGCCGTGCGAGTGGAGCGGCGGAGCGCACCGCTAATCGGCGCTTCTTAACTTCGCAGCCGCCGATTAGCGGGGCAGCCGGGCGGCGCTAGCACGTTAGCGCGCTCCCGCCGAACGCCCGGCGTGACTGTCGGCGTGGAGCAGCTCTTAAAAAGAAAGGCACCGGGCGGGTCATTCGCGGCGGCGGCCCAGGCCCGGTCGGCCGCCGCGCGTCCGCGCCCAGAAGCACGTTCCCGCGGAGCGCCGCGATCCGCCATCGGCTCCGCTTCACACGTGGGCTGGGCCGACTCGGGCCGCCGCCGGCGCGCTGCTGGCGGCCCGAGCCCGCCGAAAAACGCCCTCCCAGCGGCGCCCCGAAAGCGTCCCGCCGACAGCCACGTACCTCCGACTGCTTCCTGATGCCGTTGTCGGGGCTCATCAGGTTGCCCAGTAAGAGATGGAACTGCTGCTGCTCCGCCATTGCTGCGAGATCCAAAAGAGGGAACGGCGGCGGGCGGATGAGGGGAAGGTAAAAGCCGGTGGCCGGAGCGACCTCTCACACCACACGCAAGAGAATCCCTTCACCCTGATTGGTAGACGCCCTAAACCTGCTTTATATACATTGGGTCCGCAACCGAGACGCAAGTGTATGATTGGCCAGCATCCCCCGTTCCTAAAACGTTAATTTGCCATTGGGCGACCTGATCGCAGGACGGTCTATTTCGATTGGATGCCACGGGCGACAGCGACTGAAACTTCGCTACCTCGTATTGTGCGTCCCGTGCGCGCGTAAAATGGTGTGGGCGGGCATTTGGAAAAGGAGGTGACGTCATTCCAAAATATAGCGACAGAAAGCGCGGGAGATTGACACGTCGGAATCGTTCAGATAGCGAGACGTCCTGTCCGCTCAGCGCCCCAGCACTACACTTTACAGTAGACTTTACAGGTGTTTTTCCTAGCGAATAAGTAGTCGTTTTTTCCACACAAGATAACAAGATACCGTGCAGTTCGTTAATCGATAAGGAGAGTGAAACGTATGTGTGTGTGTGTGTATATATATATATATATGTATATAAGCTATTGGGAAGCTTGCTTAATTAAATAAAAATCAATACAAATAAATTGGTTTAATAATAAAATAATTTGTTTATTTATGTATAAAACTCTGCGATGGGCTGGCCCCCCATCCTGGGTTGTTCCCTGCCTCGTGCCCGTAGCTTCCGGGATAGGCTCCGGACCC
>JAODKL010000036.1:20882958-20903782 GCA_026780765.1 Petrocephalus schoutedeni
GTAGCTTCCGGGATAGGCTCCGGACCCCCCGCGACCCTGATTGGAAAAAGCGGGTTGGAAAATGGATGGATGGATGTACAAAACTATCGATTAGAAAAACAGTAGTACAGTAGTTATAAGTAAACCATCAATATCAAATAGTAATAAATTGAAACCCAAATAATAATTCTAAAGGAGCTGTTCTGTGTTACAAAGTTCAGTGATAAGCAGTCTCATTGGGTGCTTTTTAATTAGCAAATACATAAAATACCAAGCACTTGTGTTTAGCATCCCTTTAGGAGCCACAATTGCAATTAATAGCAAAATAGCAAAACGGAACTGAATGAGTCAGTCAAAAAATTATGACAATTAAAAAGGAAATGTCTGTGCAGAAGATGTGTGCAGATATATTAAACATTGCTTGTCAAATGAGTTGTGTTATGAAACCATCCATCCATCCATCCATGTTCCAGGGTCGCGGGGGGTCCGGAGCCTATCCCAGAAGCTACGGGCATGAGGCAGGGAACAACCCAGGAATCCCAGAGGTGTGAGGCGACAGTTCTAACCACCACACCACCATGCCACCCATGTTATGAAACCAAAAACAATAATTTTTTACAGAATTAAGCATACCAAGACTTTCTGTGAACACTGTATATAGCTGTAGAAGACATTACTTTTGTGAACACAGTAACTAAAATTATTTTACATTTTTTCTCAACTTTTCAGACATTGCAGGCACGTTGTCAGGGTTACAGACTTGAAGTAATCAAACAAATTTTGAGAAAAATCGCCCTGAAATTGTGGCAGTGCTGCATAGTGATAGCAGAGAGAGCAGCTCAGATACTTTTCAGCACAATAACTCAAAAATTATTGGGTCAGTCTTTCCCAAATATTTGCCGGTGTATTGTATGGGTGAATATCTGGACCTCCTAAAATTTTGAGTCAATTCACACCAGTATTGATTCAATGGCACTGACAGCAGAAAGAAGGATTATACAATTAGAGGCTTATCCCTATGAATAGGATCAATCTGTGTTACTTTTACTGTATTTATCAGCAATTTTTATCCGTATCAGTCTGGATACCAGTTGTCATGGTGAACTTTGTGAAATTTATTGTGGGAGAATTTAATTGCTTGGGGGGGACAGCGGCATATAGAAGCGCTTAACAGCTGAGAAGGACACTCTCACCCTGCCTCACAGACAAGCTTAATGTCTTTGTCTGCTCACTACTTTGCCTGTGACTGTGGTTCCACAGCAGAATCTCCATGCAGCTAGCCAAAGATTTACAGGTCCAGGCCTAGGACTCCATGCAACTAGCCAAGGATTTACAGGCCCAAGCTTAGCGCCCCAATAAGCTAGCCAAGGATTTACAGGCCCAGGCCAAGCGCCCCATGCAGCTAGCCAAGGATTTACAGGCGCAGGCCTAGGACTCCATGCAACTAGCCAAGGATTTACAGGCCCAAGCCTAGCACCCCAATAAGCTAGCCAAGGATTTACAGGCCCAGGCCTAGCGCTCCATGCAACTAGTCAAGGATTTACAGGCCCAGGCCTAGCACTCCATGCAACTAGCCAAGGGTTTACAGGCCCAGGCCTAGGACTCCATGCAACTAGCCAAGGATTTACAGGCTGAGGATGAGTGCCCCATTCAGCTAGCCACGGATTTACAGGCCCTGGTTTAGTGCATCATTCAGCTAGCTAAGGATTTACAGACCCAGGTCTAGTGCCCCATGCAGCTAGCTAAGTATTTACAGGCCCAAGTCTAACACGCCGTGCAGCTAGCCAAGGATTTACACGCCCAAGCCTAGCACCCCAATAAGCTAGCCAAGGATTTACAGGCCCAGGTCTAGCGCCCCATGCAGTTAGCCAAGGATTTACTGGCCCAGGTCTAGTGCCCCATGCAGCTAGCCAAGGATTTACAGGTCCAGGTCTAGCACTCCATCCATCTAGCCTAGGATTTATAGGCCCAAGCCTAACACACCATGCAGCTAGCCAAGGATTTACAGGCCTATGTTTAGCACCCCATGCAGCTAGCCAAGGATTTACAGGCTCAGGTCTAGTAATACAATAATAGTGAATCAAGTGGCCAATAATATAATTGTGTGCAATTAAAATAAGAAATAACAATAATAATACATTTTAAAATTATACAATAAACATCTTCTATGGGCCTCGTGAGAATTGTCTAGTAACCACCAAACTTGCCAGACTCACTTGTCAATTGCAGAGAGTTGGGAGTAGTAACCCCAGGTCCCCATGTCGCCAGTCTTGCACACAGCACATACACACATGTAGGTGAATTAAAAAATGTTGCTTTGTGTTCTTATATGATAATTTGTCAGATATTTTCAGATTATTTGAATCTAAGACCTAGAATCTGTGACCTCTGCAATGTGTGGATGTACAAAAGGTTTGATTCTTTTTGATTTCAAAACCGGTTTGACCAATTAACTGAAAAGAACCGGTTCAATACACAAATTGGACATTGTTTACTTGGATAGCTATTTTTGTGTGTAAGCAGTGTTTTTTGTTTCTGATGAAAATCGTGCAAATTCAAATGTGATTCTGCAATGGTGTTAGAGCAGATTCGTGGTCTGATATCACACGTTGTAGCAGGACTGACTGTAGTTGGAATACTAGCAACTATGCTTTTGAGAAAACATACTCCAGTTTAGCAGAGGAGCAGTAAACAACATTATAAAATCTGTGATACTGACACTGACCAGAGGCTTCTGTACTTCCCCGTAGCCAACTTTTGGTTCACTAAACAAATATCTAATTGATACTGCAGTAAAAAAGGAAATGAAGGCAGAGCTACAAATTCATTACAAAACACATATTTACAAGTTGCTCAGCTTGCAGTTTGGAGTTTTTGATAAAGCTGTTAAAATAATTGCAATGTACCGGTTACAATGCTGATAACAAAGTTATGAATACGTTAACGTTGTGCCTAGGTGTAAGTGGAATTATTTTACAGTTACACGTGGAAAATTGTTTGGTACATGCAGCAGTTCCCTGTGGCTCATTGTAGACCAGCCAATCAGAGCAAAGCTCATGAACACATTAATGAGCCAACTAAATAAGGTAAAACAGCCCATTTCATTCTAATGCCAAATTATAGGCCTGTAAATGGACCTGTAAAACCGCTTCTGGAAACTTTTCGACCAAACCAAGTTCACATACCGTCTATGTAGACATCAGAGAACAATTAAAATAATTAAATAAATAATGCATTCTATGGCACCTTACATGGGGATGCTCTTTCAACAGAATCCTATAGAGGGCACTGTGTGTGCTAAATTGAAGGCTCCAAGAATGTTTTCAGCATTTCATTTTACTGAGATAATGGTAATAAGTCATTTGTTTTTGTGTGGAGGTCCAAGTCGTTAGCGTCCCATACTTACGAAGCGTTTCAGAATCACTCCTAAGGAACACGCTAAGGCTCTCACTACGATAAGAGTTTGTCCAACCTCAGAGTAGCATGTGAGAAGTAGTTAAAAAGCTTCCTACAGCCACTCTCAGCTAGGATAGAAAGTTTGAGAGAAAGCAACAGCATTGACGCATTGGCAGCATTTTGTAGTTCACCTTTGAAAATGTGGTGATGTTGTGTAATTCACTGTTGCTGTCTGAACAGTTACTGCAACTCACAAAAACTGCTGCTACTACTATTATTACTATCACTAGTACATTATACAACTAGTAATAATTGTCAATATGTAGTAAGAATTTTAGAAAACCAAGGGGCGTTATGGTGTTGGAGTTCGGGCTTAAACCTGAAGCCGCTTTTGGGAATACCTCCCTGGTATTGTTGCTTGAAGATGTATTATTGTTAAGGATTATTAATAATCGCACTGTGTCCTTGCACTAGGCCTACCAGTGACTATAAGCAAGCGATAGCTGGTTTCCCAGATTTCTGTAGGCGAATTTTAATACAAGGCATATTTGCCTTTAAATATCTTAATTGGGCACTGGGCACTGTTCCCCAAACATATTTATTTTGCATTATTCATACCCAATTATCCAAGCATTCTTAATCTGATAAAGACAATAACTCAGAACAGGAACACCGAATAACTGGTACAGGTGTGCTGGGAGCTGAGAGGAAACAAAAACGTGGATTGTGTGGGGTTCCCCAAGGACTGGGTTGGGAAACACTGCTCTACATTTTTCTTACTGACCCCGTGAGAATAGTGTAAAGATCATCTCCATTCCTGGTGTTACCGCTGGAGTTTATTTATTCCCCCATTCCCATGGATTATCGCAGATATCCGCGGTATTACCATCTTCCCCATTCCCGGTGTTACCGCGGGAGTATCTTTATTTATTCCCCCATTCCCATGGATTATCGCAGATATCCGCGGTATTACCATCTTCCCCATTCCCGGTGTTACCGCGGGAGTATCTTTATTTATTCCCCCATTCCCATGGATTATCGCAGATATCTGTGGTATTACCATCTTCCTCATTCCCATGGAGCCCTCTCGTGTGGAGCATTGGACCAACATGTTTGATCAGCTGCAAGGCAGACCCATATGCAGCAAGGCGCGATGCACTGTGCCGCCACACATAACTCCCATAATCATAATTAAAATGAGCTGCATAACAATAATAAATAATAATAATAATAATAATTTGTTTTTAAATTATAAAATAATTGTATAATAATATTACTAATTATACTATTTACTGCTTTGATTGGCCCTGGTTCCAGGTAAACAAAAAAAAAATCAGACAGGAAAAGTTAATTCTTTTTATAAGGTGGCACGTGAATAGCAGAAGGACAGTACTGTAGAAGTGTAGAAGGGTGCAGGTTAGGGGAAAAAACAGAGCTGTGTGTGTGTGGGAGGGGGGGGGGTGGGGTCAGGACAGATATATAAGGTCTAATGCCACTGTTGTAGATGGTTCCATTGGAGGTACCTGTCAGCAAAGCCACATTACGGACAGTGCATGAGAGGTCCTGTCCCTGGTACAGTATTTTATTGGGAAGAATTGCATATTTCAGGAATGATAAACTGTAGAATACATTCATCTTGACAGAGATTCCAAATAAAACAGTTCATGAATGACTGTTTGATGCAATGATGAAGTAATGTGCGCCATTATAAACATTTATTGTTGGTTGTTACTCAGTTTTCAGCTCTGTACTGTAATGATGCTGCCTATTGCCAGTCAAATGATGTTTTGGAATTTTGAACAGACTGGCAAAAAGTAATGCATATATATTTATTTAAAGAAATGTGTTTTGGTGGTAAAACACTACTGTACAAAGCTAATTTAACATTTGTAATATGAATTGATTTAATAAAAGCAAATTCATTGTTAAGTGTGCATTTTCAAAATATGCAATCTTCACATATTTTTGTTTTCTCATTAAAGCTAATTTCAGTAACAGTGGAAAAAGTTTTTATGATGCCTGTAAAATGAGGTAATTCCATCAGTAATGGGAAAAGGATGTATGACCATTTACTGTTCATTTTATGGAATGGGGATTGGTACGCCGGTGTACTTTAGTTGTTTTCATAAGCACGACTTCAGCATGAATCCCACTTTGTTTTAGAGAACATTCTTACATTTCAGATTGTATTTGGGGCATATTTCTAAATTATCCATAAAATTCTTCAGAGTATTTCATTTCTGGCACAACGCTGTGCAAATAACATGTAAATAATAAGTTTGATATGGGAAGGGGGCAGAATGATATACATGTAAATGTCTGTTTATTATTGGGGATGAATGAATCCAAACGAAATACTGCTTGGTACTTGTCACTAGGATTATATCTGCGGAGTCTGCTTTTGCCTGTCCCTGCGCTGAGTCCTCCTGCTGACGGGGGGCACTGCAGAACCTCGAGGGGCTTTGGGGAATCGCCCCAGAGGCGGCTGGGGATATGGCACAGAACACCTGCAAAGTACATCCAGAGCAATGAAAAGAATTCAGGCAGATTTAACACCTGAAACACTGAGCCTCAAGTGCGAAGTCCAAAATACCAAATGTAACAAAAATATTAATCTTGCACTAATAGGGGAGACAAGGCTGAATCACATATGGGCTACCTGAGCCCAGCCATTGAGATTCCACTTCTGTCCTGACTGTGGGTGTATGAAATGGGACCCGAAGCGATGATAAGAAACAGGGAAATGTCATTCGGCGCGCAGGAGAAGTCACAGTGAGAGATGAGAGGTGAATAATAAACAGGAGGTGGTGGGTGAGCGTGATGGAGCTTCTGCTGTGGCACCGTCCTGCTCTCTCCCCACAGGCCACTGATCTACATACACAAGCGGCAAGAAAACGGCTCCTGAGCTCCTCCCACCTCCTCTCCAGGCGTCCTGCCAGGCAGCTGGCCCAAAACGCAGAAGTATATGCTTCTAAGGATAGATGTGGGTCCTGCCGCTGAACCATTTTCAGGAACCACCTCTGCATTTTAGTGGTGGGTTGGAGTCAGTCTTGGACAAAGGGCATGGACCTCCAGTCCACCAGAGGATGCTGCCTCTCTACATCCCACAGATACATTCTTCCACCCAGCTACGCCAAGAATCAACAGTCTGCATCAACACACTCACACGGGGCAGATTTGCGTATTCCTTCTTAAGGGATTTCAACATTTTCATAATAGTGTCATGCGATTTAGCTATAACATTCCGTAAATTTGATCTCTTTAGATCACTTGGGGGGGGGGGGCAGTATTTGGCTCGGGGGGGCAAGCCCCCATGCAGATGCCTGTGGGCCCTTGAGCAAGGCCCTTAACAATTATAGCATGTGTGTGTGTTTGTGTGTGTGTGTATTAACAAAGTTTGCACTGCCAGGGTGCACTGTCCTGCTTCCATTACTGCTACAGCTTAATGACTGGATGGGGTAGCTGCCCAGGGACACCCTGCATTGTATGGGGGGGGGGGGGTTAGCACTCAGGGCCCCACGTATCACTTTTGCTCAGTGTTTCTTTCTCTCTGAACTGTCCTCCATTGAATTGGGCCTGGGGAAAGAACAAATTGGGCAAACCTTCCCAAAAGCTGCCATTGGCAGCTTGCTTAGTTGAAACGGTTCAGTTGCATGGTCCCAATGATGTAAGTTGCTAATGTTGTGCTACTGGGGGACATACCCCCCAGATGTGGCACCTGTTAAATGCCTTAGTAACTTTTAAGTTTGAGACAAAAGCTGAATATCTGAAAGTTCATCTCCTGCTCAGTACAGGGTTGTAGTGTTGGAATGTGGAACCTGTTCCAGGCATCATAACGCACAATGCCGGGGGGGAGGGGAGATAGCAGCCAGTCACATGGCAGAAACTGGCAATGCTGGGGGTACCCGGCAGCACAGCTACACACTGAGCCGCCGGGTCAAACATATTTGTCAAATGGCTGTTGCACTTATATTGACAGCTAAGTTGGCAAGTTTGCAGCTCAGCTGGAGTGGCTTATTATACAGTACTTCACCTAATTGAGAACTCTTGCAGCATTGCACTGAGCCACGAGAGGGCACCACAGCATGAGCAGAAGCACAGTGAGAGGCAGCCATGAAGCAGAGTTCCAGACATATTTCATCAGCTGATAAGGGGAAGTCTCTGGTCTCCCTGGATCTTTGCTGCTGCAGAAACACTGATATGACCTTTGGCCAGAATCAAACTGCTGATTCCACAAAAACCATTTTAGAGTTCTGATTCAGTTTGAAGGGGCATCCTCGATGAGTTCTGAGCCTGACATAAAGGGAAGGCAGGCAGGGGAGTTTGACTGAAAGGGCAGGAATGGCAGGGTGGTTCCAGAGATATTCCAGAATTCTCACGTTACACGCATCCACGTGTCTGTCGGCTAAATGAAAGGGCAGGCTTTAGTCAAGTTAAAACACAAAAACAGGGAAATGATTAAGCTCCATGTGTTTTTGTGACGTGTAACTAGGAAAGGGGGGAGCAATATTGCATTTCAGGCAGCTATACTTTTATGAGAAATAAAATGTGCACCCAGCCTGGGAATCCGGGCCTGGGAGGTACGTCGGGAGGGATGATGTTTGGGCTCTTCAGCAGCTGGGTGTCTGGAATCGCTCAGCCAGCCGCTGAAGAGAGAGGAAACGCATACACAGCATTCCTCAGCAGTGTGATCAGGCAGGCAAATGTGTCGAGTCTGCCAAAGTCCTTTTTAAGGTTCCTGTGTGATCTCCAGCCGAAACATCCCAGAATTTGGGGGGGATGGGGGCGGCCGAGGAGTTCGAGGGGGTGGGGGGATTAGGCTAAGGTCTCGCAGAAAGGCTGTGTTTACCATCAGGGCAAAACGCTGCCCTGGACTTTAGAGTTCTCCTTGTGTATTCCTAAGAGTATCGCTTAAGAGTTGTGAGAATCAGGGGCATGCTGGTGAGAGGCCGACGCACACATCACAGGTGTTTCAGCGACAAAGCATGTCGCAGATGTAGCCAAGAGCGCAGGCAGCCCCAGTTAGCCTCCCGCCAGGGGCCTGAGAGGTGCCGACGTGGCCCTGCTGTGGATTCGGGGGGAGGGGAAGGCTAAGCTGCTCGGAGACACCCGCGCCCATCCAGCTGCGTCTCTGCTCCGATTCCAGCCCCTCCCAAAACCTCTGCACCTCTTTCCACTGCATTTTTCCCCAAAATAAAGACGTGGCAGATGACTGAAGTGTTGCTCATCTGGGGCGTTGACCCACTGTTCACGGGCGGATAAGGAGGATCTCCTCCTCCTCAAACCCCCCCCTCCCAGAAGGGGAGGGGCACTATTCTAGTTTTCAGGCAGATTTCCCATAATGCCCTCAGAGAGATGGCCTACAGCATAATGCATTGTCTCTGCACCCAGCAGGAATTAATATTGAAAGTCCTTTACACCTACAAAAGATTTGTAGGGAAGACTAGCATTCAGGTTAGAGAAACACATACACCCACGCAAGCTCTGTCACCCAAAACAATACGCTTCAAAAGGCAGTACTGCTAAGATGTGTAATAGATACTGGTGTGACAAGCCAGGAAATCTGGAGCTGCTCAACCTGGCTGCCCCTGAGCGCGCGTCTCCAATTATCCCAGCCTAACCCTTCTCTGCTGGCACAGTGGGGCTCAGGCACCCCCCCCCCCCCTCCCCCCAACAGGAAGAGCCCCAGCCACATTCTGGGCGCACTGTCGCCCCCGGAAAGGCGTCGACAAACCCCCCCCCCGGCCTATCCTGACCTTTCCTCAGAAATGCAGGAATGCTGAAGTGGCGGCCTCGGCAAGGACACCCCGCCGATCCAAGAGTGACCTCCACTGGAGGGCTGTGCTGCCTCACTGTAACAGTGCTGAGGAAGTGTGTCAGGGAGGAGAACCATATTCATGATGCTAAAGGGAACTGGACATAAAAGTATTGTGGGGGGGGCATATATAAGACTGGATGGGGGAGACACCCTAGGAGTGTCCAATCTTATCTGCAAAGGGCCGGTATACATGCAGGTTTTCGGGATAACCCTAAGGTCAGCTGTTCAAACCCAGGTGTGAGGACTCTAGTTAGTAATCTATTTAGGGAGTTGCAGCAAAAACCTGCATACACACCGGCCAGGTGACGGGTCAGGGTGACGGTGATGGGTCAGGGAGACACCCCAGGGTGACACGCCTGGGTGACGGGTCATGGTGACGGTGATGGGTCAGGGAGACACCCCAGGGTGACATGCCCGGGTGACAGGTCACAGTGATGGTGATGGGTCAGGGAGACACCCCAGGGTTACGGGTCAGGGAGACACCCAGGGTGACGGGTCAGGGTGACGGGTCACGGTGACGGTGATGGGTCAGGGAGACACCCCAGGGTGACATGCCCGGGTGACAGGTCACAGTGATGGTGATGGGTCAGGGAGACACCCCAGGGTGACGCAGCATTGGAGCTGGAGCAGTACAGGTTGTTACAGAGGAAGGCTGTGAAGGACTCTGATGGCTGGACGTCTTCACTGGCATTTCTAATATCATAAAATACTTACATTACTGGATTGTGTTATGCAGCTTCTTTCAGGAGCAGAATGTAGTTTCAACACTAAAGGGGAATTAAACTTATTTCCTGTCAAGCTTACTGGAGCAGGATTTCTTACTCATCCAGATAACTTGTTGGATTTAAAGTAGTTTGGGCTAAATGGACTTTGTCATTATTCATTTACATTTAGCCTAGACGAGTCATCCTGCTAAGCAAGAAATCCTGTTTTGTGAAACAGGACTCGGGACTGTATACTAAATATCCCCTTTTTTCGTTTAAATGAACGATACAATTAGCATTTTTAGGCCGGTCCTCATGGGGTGGCATTCAGTAAGTCCCAGACTGCTCCTCTTCTTGCAGGACCAAAGGTTTATGGGAAACTGAGTTTTTGATGAGCTAGATCAGGGCAGGCGAGTCCATATGGGCCAAACTTAGGAATAGTATATCAAAATATTTTATACATGGGCAGGCAGAAGGCAGCCTGGAACTAACACGGTGACTGCAAACTCATGAAAAACGATGACACTTTGAATTTGATTTTTAAGAAGGATTGTGCATATTTGTGGGGGGGGGGCGGGGGTGGGTCACTGCTTGGAGACTACAGCTGAATATCTCTGGGCCTGCATCAGGGCTGGAACCGCGCCTGCAAATCTGGAATGTCAGCAGCTTTGAAGCGTTTAGTACGGTCATTAAGAAAAGTGTCCGGGGTCAGCAGAGGGATTCACCACACCCCCACCCCCAGCCTGAGCACATGACTAAGCTCAATGGCAACATTTATAGTCAGATATTTGTTTCTACAGGCAGAACTTTTTTTTTTCATGAGGCAACAACAAAATGTTTGTTTTGCTGAAACTCACTCACACACATTGCGCCGAACACACGGCCGTTACACCACCCTCACCTGCTGGACGGGTTTAGCCTGTGAGAGCCAGCTCGGGATAACAGGCCTACTGTACACAGTTTATTTCAGGAGGCTGGAGCCAGAGACCCCGTTGGAGTTTCAAGAGAAATGTGAAAACAGGAAGAGGCCAGGGCACAACTTGCAAACTGTGCGGCTTTTGTTGGGGTTTCCTGCAGACACAAGCTGGCGTGTGGATTTGTGTGTCTGAGTCTGCTTATTAAAACAGACCAGGTGTGGTGTAAATGTACAGGGGCTTATGGGTAAGCAGCGAAGACTGCAACAGACTGTCAGGGTGACCCTCCCCTTGTCCCAGCTACCATTGGCTGGCAGGATTACATGATCATGATGCAACAGAGAGCTAAGCGAGGAATTGGGCCTGTTTTTCTGAGTGTCGAGTGCAGGCCTCGATGCAGAGCTCTTCATAAAATCTATTTCTCCCTGAAATGTTACTGTGACTTCAAATGAGCTTCTTCCCTTTAGTAAGGTATCAAAATTTACCTTTTGTATAACAATTAATTAAATCACATTTCTATCCATCCATCCATCCATCCAATTTGGTGAGCCTCGAGCCTGTCCCAGGACCCAGAGACAGGGGCCAGCTTGAATGTCATGCAATCCTTGACCGTGCTTACACATGCACAGGCACGCACACAGGCACAGGCAAACGATATGAGAAATTTAGAGACATCAGTGGACTGTGGGAGGATTACTGTGTTTCACATTATCTGTAAAAACTACAGTGTAGTTCCCTGACCAAAATATAACCAGCATGTCTGGTGTTTGAGTATAACTGATATAACTGAGGGGGGCCGTCAGGTACAGCTTAGGCTCAGCAGCGGGCCGACGGCTGTTAGGTACAGCTCAGGCTTAGCAGCGGGCTCACGACTGTTAGGTACAGGTCAGGCTCAGTAGCGGGCACGGTGGCCGTCAGGTACAGCTCAGGCTCAGCAGCGGGCTCGCGGCTGTTAGGTACAGCTCAGGCCCAGGAGCGGGCTCGCGGCTGTTAGGTACAGCTCAGGCTCAGCAGCGGGCTCGCGGCTGTTAGGTACAGCTCAGGCTCAGGAGCGGGCTCACGGCTGTTAGGTACAGCTGAGGCTCAGCAGCGGGCAAGGTTGCTATCGGGTACAGCTCAGGCTTCACCGGCAGGCACAGGGGCTGCCAGGTACAGCTCTGACACCTGGGTATTCACAGGGCAGGTCCTGACAGAGGCTCTGAGGAAGCCCGATCAGGCGTAATCACACCCCTTTGCCAGATCTCATTTATTTCCAACCTGCTATCGCCACTGCTACCCCACTCACTCCCCAGGCATATGTAGGTATTTTGCTAGATCTTAAAATAACAAGCAGTTACAGGGGGTGGGACTCAGAGCTTGTTGATGGGTCTCCCTGTCATCTGGGAGTCAGCCCCTGAGTAGTTCTCTTTCGGTGAGTGGGCACTGAAGTTGCACCTCTGATATGGGCTGCTTTTCACCCGCCCGTCTATCCCCCCCCCCCACCCCAATTCATTTCCATCAGCGGTGCAAATCACCGCCTGAGCTGTTCCTCACCAGGCGACCGCATGGGGCCATGGCGCTTTCATGGCTCTTTGGCTGCTGCCCCTTTTAAAGGAATAATTGAGTGACCAGCAGGGCAACTGTTCTGTAGCAATGGTTTTATCTAGGAAACGGACCCAAAAGTCACTCCAGATTAGCTAGGAGGCTACAAGGCAGATCCTATATGAAAAACATGTGGAGTCCAGTGACTGAGCTGATGTGCTCCAGCTGTCATCTCAAATTTTTCCATATCCTGGGCATAGTGCCCCCTAGTGATTCGGAGGAAAGTCAAAACCTAAAAATCCATGCTTTGGTGTCTTTTAATAGCTTGCTACCCCTTACACGAACACCCCTTCCATTGACTTGTTTGAATAAAATTAATTCTCGAGCTACAGTGACACACTTCACTCCCCAGGTAAATTTGTGCTCATACTTGATGGATTCGCTCCCCATCTTAGGCGTCACCAGCTCTATCGAAGATCTCTGAGTCACGCTTGGACCTGCCACCTTTTTGGGCAAGTGCCAAGGCAACTGGTGAGGGAGTGGGTATGCTTCTTACAGCAGCTATTTCAGAAGAGCTGAAAGAGCTGAGATGGAGTGCCCCCCTCTCCCCCCCCACACACAGGAGCACCCCCCTGGATAAGCTGGGAGGGGGAGATGTCTTGGCAGGGAGACTGTTTTCCCTCTCCGAATCTCAGTGACACTTGCATTAGCAGTGAGGTGAGAATTCAGCTCAGTGCATCTGTACTCTCCAATGACAAGGACCCCCCCTGTTATGGAATTCAGCAATCTGAACTCTCTCCCTGCCTCCCTTCCTTACACAAAGACTAAGGAATTTTCTTGCATGGGGAGACAAGGCTTTAATTTGCTGGATGCGTATTTTGGTGGTGCGTGACATTCGGCCCCGGAGACTTTGACTGAGGTGCACTGCTTTGTGTGAATAAGCTCTTCAGACAAATGGTGTGGATTTGGGAGAGATGGCAGCTAACCCGTGGCCCAAACACAGCACGTTCAGACACAGGCCTGGCGTTCTACAGCCTTTGAGGTCATGTCCGTAGGCCGGCCACCAGGCAGGGAAATCTCTGCTCCGCTGTCATCCGCCAGGCACCTGAAACTGAATTACACCATTAAAAACAGGCAGTGATATAAAAAGATAATGTATCAAGTAGAAGCTAATTGAGACATTTAGGATTAAGCTGTCAAATGGACACCTAAATTATAATCACAATGAATAATGAATCCAACTCCTTTATCTTTATCATATGTCTCGCAGCCTCGATACCTGGATTAATTGCAGTCACAGGGCCCAGATCCGAGGGTCTCTGTGACTGTCTGACCTGCCCTGCTGGGTGACAGCAGCGAAAGGGCCCGGAACACCGGGTCCTGGTGCGAACCTCGTTAATCACACCGCCACATCACTAGAGCGCCTGCCTGCCGCTCGAGTGTGAAAAGAGCCACTTTCTGCAGCTTCTTCCATATCTGTCTTCCATGTTAAGGCTTGTTACATGGAAAATGACTTCTCAGATATTTTAAAATGCATTATGAAGGATTCCTTAATTGGTCAACTATTGAACACTTTACACTTGTAGTTCTAATTTCCACAGTCGTGGAAAGTAGCATTTTTCGCTTTGTCCATTTTTCTAGCCACTACTATTGATATGTTCTGAATGCCTTATTTGTATGCTCTTTGTGTGCTGATATTTGAGGCCTTTTTTAAAAACTTGTTTCTAGAAATACATATATATTTAAAACTTTTATCCAGGCAATACATAATGGTCCCCACAACACAAAAATAAAAATATTTGATTTGGTCTCTACAATGTAATATAAACATAAACCACACACACACACACACACACACACACACACACACACCACTGGTACTGGCACCACTATATTGAACATCAGGCAGGCATAGCAGTGCATAAATGGGTCGGTGCTATGAAACTATGGTGGATGTTTTTCAGCCACCAGTCATAAGTCACTGGGAAGTTTTTCAGCCATTAGTCAGCAGTGACAAGCTTGTCCAAGTTCCAACAGCCTGCCAGCTACAATCAGACTCAGCCCTAGACATAGACATATGTTGCCTCCTGGACAGATTTTCACGCAAAGAAGGAGACTTCCTGGAAGATCCCTCAACTATTGTCATCCCTGGAGCATTATTGCCTGCTTCCACCAGAGGGCGCCCTAACTGGACCTACTCCTTGCCCCATGACTTGCTCTGTGCTTGGACTATCCAGCTCATCTGTACTGCGTATATGAGGGAACATGGCTGTTGATGATACTCCTTTCATAAGGTCTCTCAGTCTCATCTCAGATCCCAGGCTTGCTCTAATTCTGGAGGTATTTTGCTTATTCAGAATGCTTTATGTCATGTATGTGCTCTATGTAGGTGTGCTTCTTAAAACAGGGTATTTAAGAATGATTTCTAAGTATATTTTATGAAGATTTAAAAAGAAAAGAAAACCTTTTAGGAATCTCTTGAATGCTCACTGCTCCACAATGTAGCTGTCAGTGCCCTTTGCAAATGGCCAGCTCCTTATAATTGCAATGCATTTATCAGGCTAAATGTATGGGGGAGGTACATGGAGGCTGGATTGTAAAAAAAAGAAGCTTTGTGCAACAGCTCAGATGGTTAGCTGACTGTTTTAGGAAATTAAAAAAAAAACCTATGATTTAAGCGACTGCCATGTTGATTTAGAAGGGCAAGAAGGATTCCTTTGAAATGGTCTGCATTCTTTATACAGCAATAAATACAACCACACCTAAAATCATCCAAACAAGAGGTGAAGTCTTAATATATCTAAATATTTGAACAATGTGAAATAGAAGTTCCCCACAATTCTGACCATTCCGGATCTTTGTTGCTATGGATTCTACTTCTCAGCCTCGCGGTTGCTAAGAAACTGCTTTGTTGCTATAACTGCAATATGCAACGGAAGCTTTGAAATGCTAACACACACATCGACAAGAGCAATCACAGAGCAAGACAAAATAAAATATAAATAAGGAAACACACCGGGAAAACAACAGTCTCGTCCTGATCCAAACTGAAGCGATACAGGCTGACCAGCAAGGTCAGCCACTCCGCAAAGGCAGAGCTACGCTGTATCTGGGCAGCTAAACAGGCACTTGTAATGCCTAGGGCTTTATGTACTGGCTCAGCTTTGGCTGCTATGTGTGAAATAAGCACTGAGCTTCTATCTTTTGTGGCGCAATGAGGCTTTCATCTGTACACCTTAAATCAGCATGCTGCGGTTATATTGGCAATCCTCAAAATAGTATTATAGTCATTTTAGAAAGTCAGCTATTCATCTATGATGTGATGCCACACTTACAGACAGTGCGCTTTGCATCCACTTATACCCTTATACTGCATAGCCTGAGCCCTAAGTCAATTTTGACCAAAACATCTGCTAAATTAAAGGCTACCTAATGTCAGCACCACAGGATGGGCTCTGAGGGTCTGGAAAGAGGTGGAAAGATTGGTATACAATGATAAAAAAGAAAGTATGGATGAAGCCAGGATTAGGAAATACAACTGTGAAGGCACGTTTGGGCCTGGTTAGTTCCTACCTCTTCTATTGGAACTCATAAAGCACTACTTTAGAGCAGTGTTTTCCAGTCCTCGGGGAACCCCAGACAGTCCACGTTTTCGCTCCCTCTCAGTGCCCAGCGCTCCTGTACCAGGTATTCGGTGTTCCTGATTGGCTGGGAGCTGGGAGGGAGTAAAAATGTGTACTGTCCAGTGTTCCCCAAAGACTGGGTTGGGAGACACTGCTTTAGAGCCTTGCCCCAGCTGGGCCCCACCAAATCAGCTTGGCTGATACGGTTATATCACTGCAGGCAGATGTTTCGCCAAAACTACTGAAGAGATGGCATGTTAGATGCACAGCAAATGTTATCTTTCCAACGAGGGGTGAATGAAGTCAAGCCCAGGTCCAGGGCCGGATCTAGAACAATATTCATAGGGTAGCAAGAGGAGGGCAGGAGATTTTGAGGGACCTTATGGCAGAAGTATATGTGCTGATACAATATGCGAGGTGGCAAGGCTTTTTTTAGGGTGGCAGTTGCCACCCCATGCCACCCCGTTAGATCTGCCCATGCTCAGGTCCTTAATCATTAGCCACAGTTTCACAGTTTTGAAAGGAATTCATAATATTAAAAAGAGGAGTGGTCCAGCAAAAAGGTCCCTGTGACAATCAACCTGAAAACCTGCTGGCGGGAAAAGGAAGTGAAACATTAATGCTTATAATGAACATAGAGGAGGAAAACTTTACCTTTGGCCCGGTGTAGCTACGGCCCCGAGAGCAGCAGGACTCGGTCCTCTGTGTCGCTATGTGGGCGAGCAGCTGCCCCCCGCTGCCCATAAGCAGTAAGGTCAGCCAAGAGCCCCCCACTAATTCCACACCACACACCAGCCTGAAGTTACAAGCTGTTCAGGTTCCCAAGTGGAGGGGGAGGCGGCGAGGCTGCATTTGAATGGGATGGGCTACAGGAGCTCAGCCGTATGAAGGAGACGGATGGGCTACAGCTCCAGGAGATGAGCGCACACCGGAATCTAGCTGATGGATGGGCTACAGTCCAGGGAGAGTGCCTCACACCTGGTACTAGCAGATGGACGTGCTACAGCTTGCAGTGATAGTTATAGTTCACACTACTTCTAACACTTCTGTAAAGTGGTATCTATGCAAACACCTCCCAGGTCACTGAAAACCCAGCTCTACATGTCTGAGAATGCTGAATGTGAGGTAGGGCTCACAGCTATTACAGCACACACAATACCAGTCATGATACTAAGAAGGCAAAGATAGTGCTTGTGGTCTTGGCAAGACGGGTCTTGCTAAGTTGTCTCCCAAGAACAATCTTGAATCATGAATCATGGGAATGGTCTCATTTGGCGAGGGTGCAACCGGTGTATCCTTGATATTTGGGAATGACATCAGAGGGTTTTTACCGTCCTCTGTACTTCTGTTCTTAATATTGGTAACTGGTCTTCGGCGACAGAAGATGATGCAAAACAGGTACATGAGAACACAAGAATGGTCAAGGATGCAGACTGAGGAACACCCTTGGTTTGGCCAGTTACATAACCAAAATGGCAGCAGATCTGGATGAGCTACAGGTTCAAGTGCACAGAGGAGACTGAGGACGGGCAACCTGATGCTGCTTGGATACCCTGGGTTTGGTACCATATAGATACTTCTCAGAAAAGCCTGTTTTAACTTCATAGAACTGAATCCATTTAAAACATGAAGTCCAGATGTAACTGTGCTCCAGGGGTGAAGTTTTCAAGAGGGACCTAATTAAACCAAGTTAAAGAGCATAAAAATACCCCACAAATCATTTCAGCTTCGTACTGAACGTCCAGCCCACCTCCACTTGCACCTCTCCGTGTCTGCTGAGGGACCCACCAGCCTCGCTAAAGCGGCCTGACCGCGGTTTGTTTGAGTAGAAGGACGAGCACCCAAGGAACTCACAAAAAACCGCAAGCATGAGCGTAACTGTAAACCTCAGAGGTCTAAAAGCGTCACCCTACTAGATCATAATTAAGGCTTAAGCACACAATGTCTCAAATAGCGTCTCTGAGCTGAAACAAGCTTATCAAATCAAATTCTGTTACATCCCCTTTAATTTTGTGCTTCGGTCAGTCGATATCTGTCACATTTCTATAACTCACGTTTCTGCAGGAGATTAGGTAGAAGCAACAGCATTTGTGCTCCTGTGTCACTAAGTAGCTTTGAAGTGTTGGAGATGGGAAACAGGATTATGTGTCCCAACCACATATTTTATGCGAATATATATCAGTGTCATTGGCTGGCATTAGCTGGTGGTTTAGCCATGTCACACTCAATGGACACGCACAAATACCCCAACAACTGCAAGGGGCTATGAAAGTAACAGCTTGTGTGATGCCACGACAACTAGTCAATAGGGCCTTCAAACAGTAGACTGTGGTTGATCTACCCCATTTGCAGTATATTTCAGTGCTCCATTTGGCACTGAAATGCAGCCATGCTCAGAGACCCAGCACTTAGCTTGTGAGAGACTTGACTCCCGGGCACAGACACCGTGTACTCACCGGGAGAGAAGTGGCCATCATCTGCAAATAAGTGTTGGACGTGCAGACCAGACCAAAACCGTTTGGCATGACTCAGCAGTAGGATTAAACCCCAACTCTGCACCCGATGCCCCACCCACCACACACCCTGTACAGTATGCTCCACCTCACACCCCTGCTGAGGCCCCACCCACTGTGTACCATGTGTGGTATGCTCCGCCCCCTCACCCCTGCAGATGCCCCACACACCCTATACAGTATGCTCTGCCCCCACACCCTGCTGAGGCCCCACCCACTGTGTACCATGTATGGCATGCTCAGCTGTGAACTGCCTGTGTCCGTTTGTTGACAGCCCAGAGGTAGAGTAGCTGGGGTGGTTGCCTAGGTGATAAATCTGAACTCAAGGCAGCAACCCAAGTGACTCATTCAGATGCCCCCACCCCTGCCAGCCACCCCCCTGATCCTGACACTGACAGCCCGGACAGGGCCTACAAGGCCTCGGGAGCGAAAGGGGTTGTGGCTGTGCTTCATCGCATTGCTCACCGCTAATTAGCACCCGCCCCTCAGTGAGCCTCCTCTGGGGGGCACCAGGGCATGCAGATGTGGGTGTGGGCACGGGCTGGGCTATACTCTGATTAGCATTGTTTATTTATGAGGAAGGTGATGATGAATCACAGACGGGGGCCTGTACCTGATACATTGGGGGGGGGGTGCCAAGTCTTTGTCAGGCATTTGTTACTTGAGTCAGAGGAAAGCAAATGGAGAGGGCTGAAGCCACCAATGGGAGCATAGGATGCTGGGAGGTGGGCGGGGCCTCTCAGGAGAGGAGTTGGGAGGGGATCCATTACTCACTACATTCCCTCTATTAATTTCATACGACACGTCCAGCCAGTTTTGTGTCGAGGATCCATTATGAAGTGCAGTATTAAAGGCAGAGGAGTACAGATTACCCGAACAGCAAAGTCCCGGCTCTGCTGGGCTTTTGAGATGGACACACGTGCCAAAAGCAGATGATGATGTGTTTTTATTAAAAACAAACAAAAAAAAAGTTACAACATCCACTGGTTCGGCAAGTTATGCCAAACTTTTACCAGCATGTTACGTGTCCGACGAGAGGACTAAACACACTAGATCACTGCTATACACCGTACAAGCAGGGCTACAAAGCTGTTTCACATCCAGCATTCAGGAAGTCCGATCACAACGCCATCTTCCTGATGCGGGAATATAAACAAAGCTCTCGACATGAAGCTCCGGTCAAGCGGGAAGTGCAACGCTGGTCGGCCGAATCAGAAGCCAGGCTGCAGGACGTGCTCGATGGCGTAGACTGGGACATGTTCCGAGCCTGTGCAGACGACATCAACAGGTTTGCGGATGTAACAGTGAGCTACGTTAGCATGCTTGCTAATGAAGTCGTCCCAAAGGTGAGCGTCACACTCTTCCCCAATCAGAAACCGTGGGTTCACCGGGCTGCAGTGAACGCCCGGACCGCTGCTTATGACGCTGGTATCACCATCGGCGATATGAGCGCCTACTAAGTGGCCTCCTACGGCATTCGGCACGTGGTGAGAGACGCGCAACGCCGGTACCGGGAGCGTGTGGAGTCTTCCCTTCCACCGGGGCGACTCACGCAGCATGTGGCATGGACTGCACACGATAACGGACTACAAGGTCAAAGACACTACGACGGCGAGTGCCGACTCTGCTTTCGCCGATGAGCTCAACGCGTTCTACACCCGCTTCGAGGTCAGCCGGGCGGCGGATTCTACCTACAGCCTGACAACGGAGGACGGTGATGTCATCAGCGATGAACGCGCCATCAGCATCGCGGAGCATGATGTGCGCGCGGCACTGCAGTGGGTGAACATCAGGAAAGCTGCGGGTCCAGACGGCATCTCCGGATGCCTGCAGTGCTGACCAGCTGTCAGGTGTGCTGACCACCATCTACCACGAGTCCCTGGCGCAGTCTGTGGTCCCCACGCGCTTCAAAAGGTCCACCATCGTCCCCATACCCAAGAACAGTAAGCCCTCATGCCTGAATGACTACCGGCCTGTTGCATTAACACTGGTGGTCATGAAAGTGTTTGAGAGGCTCCTGAAGGACACCATCTACTCCTCCAACCCCAACACCACTGACCCCCTGCAGTTCGCCTACGGCTCTAACAGATCAGCAGAGGACTCCATCTCCCACATCCTGCACGCAACCCTCAGCCACATGGACAAGAAACTGGGCAACTATGTGCAATTGCTGTTAGTTGACTATAGTTCAGCATTTAACACAATAGTGCCCAGCAGACTGTCCACTAAACTGAGGAGCTTAGGAGTAAACAACCAACAGTGTGCGTGGCTGCTGGACTTCCTCACCGGTAGGTCACAGGTGGTGAGAGTTGGGAGCTGTGTCTCCAACAGCATCACCACCAACACAGGATCTCCA
>JAODKL010000036.1:20907027-20921313 GCA_026780765.1 Petrocephalus schoutedeni
ACATTTACACCAAGAGATGTAGGAGCAGGGCCTTCAGGGTCATCAAGGACACATCCCACCCCAACAACAGCCTGTTTTAGTTCAGGATGCATTTCACTGCATGCTGTACTTTGTATAATCTATGCATGTGACAATTAAAGAATCTTGAAATGCTTTCAAATTCACACCTCCAGACCCCCATTTAAGTTGTACTGGCTTATGGGACGAAGAAATGAATCGTATCCATAGCGGCAGGGCCTACGGGCAGGCTGGTTGGTACCAGAAGGGTTAATCGGAAACCAGTAGTGTAGAGGCTGGCAGTCCGATACCAGGACCAGCCGGCACCGTGCCACTCGAGCAGTGCGCTTAACCCACAGCCACTCTGATAAATTATCCAGCTGTATAAACGCCATAATCGCCAGCTTTTTGGGCAAAGTGCTTCAGCTCCATGCGATGGTGAGTGTCCCAGAAGCTCGCGATTTCCCTTCTCAGAGGGCTTCCTGGGAGCATTCCATCTTAATTGGGCACTTAAACTGAAGCACTTCAGCATGTTACCGTTTGAACGCGCCTGAGTATCCTAATGGGAGCTGGATCTTGCTGGTTCAACACAGCACTGGTGCAGCGTAACACTTACCCATGGCTTTCAGAAAGCATTTTGGCAGTGATTTACGCAATGGGGGGTGGGGTTAACAAATTTGGCAAGTCTGGAGCCTTGCAGGGAGAAGCCACCAAGCTCACGCGAACAGGGAAGCAGGACTTCCTGGCGCGGTATGGATGGAGATCCGGGTCGCGGGGGTGGACGAGCCACACCCATTTCGCTCCTTAGTGTATCGGCGAAGTGACTGTCTAAGCCCAAGCGCTTAAAACCCATCAGCCGATGCCTTGACTCTAACGATCATTAACATCTCACAAAGAATTTAAAAGGAACAGCCCCCATTTTAAACAGGCTAGATGAATATAATTCCCCATGCCTGGGCTGAGCCCCGTGTGAGGCCTGTTTGAGTCGCAGGGGACCGGAGCACATACCCAGTCTCATGCCACAGAGGAGCCCTCACATTGTACGGGGCTTGCAATGTGTCACCCATGGGCAGAGATGTCACCACGTCACCCTCCTAACAATCTCCTGCCAACTGCCTTTCATTCTAATTCAGCCCTCAATGAATTAAGCTTCATTTGCCAGTCCAATGCAAGTCATCTGTGTCCATGACTGTTAATCCAGTACAGGATTACGGTGAGCCTGAAGTCTATCCCAGCATTCACTGGGCACAAGGCAGGGAAGCAACCCATAAAAATAGTCAGTGTTTCTTATTCTGAATTATATCTTCCAGCAGCTTATCCAGAACAGGGTAAGAGGGATTATTACTGGCGCGTTAATTTTAATTGATATATTACTCAGTCAATAGTTACTAAGTAAAAATAAATGACTGCAAATTAAATTAATGAATGAATTTTCTTCAGTATTTAAAATACTTAAATACTGAAAAAATACTTTAAAAACAATATGGGAAATCCATTTCCTCCCTCTTCTGCTAACCTGTTTTCCTTTAAACATAGACTTTAAAAGAACTTTAAAAGAACGTGAAGCTACATCGGGTGCTTGGCCAGCGCTTTGCCTTTAGCGCCACTCTCATGGTGTGAGATAACCGCACCAGATCAAAGGAGCGCCGAGCTGGGAAGAGCGCAGCCCGGAGGACAGGAGGGGAAGCACCACTGTCAAGGGCAGCACAGACCTCAGAGTGACCCGTGCGATGGGGTGCACAGCGACGCCCCCTACTGTACAGGGAGTGCCAGTGACGAAGGCGGCATCAAAGCGGATCAAGGAGGGAAGGGCTGGGCTCACTTTAACCACAACATCCGTTGTCTTGGGAGGAGAGCCCAAAAAAAGACACTTTTTAAGGTAATTACTTGCAAAATACACTAGATACTGAAACCTTAATTGTAGGGTGGGTTTTGATGTACTTCAGAGGTATACTGATTTTACTACCATTTTCTAAAGCAGACTGATGCCTGTTGGACCCCTAAACACACCACAAACCGGGTCCACAATTCCAAGCAAGAGAATCAGGTTAGGGGGGGTGCTCAGGCTGCTGAGCATGGCAGCCGAAGCCCCAAACAGCATCACCAACATTTTACATTTACTTACTTACTCAAAGCCATGAAGGTAACACACATCATGCAGTTTGGCTACAAGCACTGCTGGGGAAAGCTGCCAGGGATGGAGCGGAAAGAAATGCAAGATCATCTGCTGGGACGAGATCCATATGGAGATTCAAGCTTAGCTCCATCAGCACCACCACCACCACCACCACCACCACCATCACCATCATCCGAAGGTTGAAGGCAGGCCCACCTCCCTTACCTCCTGTCCCCCAAACCTCCAGGGGGGTGAGCAGAGCCTCAGCTTGGTGCCATTTCACTGACCTGCAGCTTCTGCTGGTCTCGGTCCCCCATTCTGACCGGACACTGGGGGGGCGGGCTAATTTGGGAAACCGTATGACCCATGAACAGCCTCTTGCTACACTGGGCCATTCCACACAGCCGGGGTGAACACAGCCGTGTGGGGGAGGCTGAGGGGGATTTAAAACCCCAGTGTCCTGAAGGGCTGAGGTGTGGCCAGGTCCTCCATTTACATTTAAAAAAATTAACAACCAGTTTAGCAGGAGGGGCCTGTGTAAATTATAGTGGTGATATGTTGAGTCTGTCACGGTCATGCTTGTTCAGCTGAAATAAAAAAATAAAAATAAAAGAAATGATGTGTACGGCAAGGACCTTCAGGCATTATGAAGGGCAGCTCTGGCTACCATTTAATCATCATCCTCCCAGACGCATTTCTGCCATGCGAGACCCAGTTCATAATGCGCCTGTTACCGGTTCACACAAATGCATATTTATAGATGCAATTTGTGTGAATTACCCACAACAAGGCTTTTCCAGCTGGGATGTGAAGATACTACTGTACGAGTCAAGCCCAATTTAGAATCATCTAGGAGGTGCTGGCGAGGGGGGGGGGAATTCTCCAGTGCATTCATAATTCATACAAAACAGGATATAAAAATACAACTCGAAACAAAACTCTTGTTAATTAACCATTCTTCCTCATCCACAGTTCATAGACCATATTTACACTGCACAGCCTATTGAGAATAACTCAGCATTTCTCGCCACATAATAGACAGTGTGCTCCAGGGGCCGGCGATTCCTGCCAAATTAGAGATGTGAATGTCGAAAACAGCCGTGTTACTCAAGCCCTCGCCGGCGCTCATTTCGGAACATCTGGTGGATGGGGCGTATCACTCTAGGCCGTCTCGGCCGTTCCACTTTCATCCCGACATCGATTCCATAGCTTTAAGGGCCAGGAAGCACAAAACGGCGACCGTGCCCTGTGCACGCGGCACAGACGGGTACGGAGGCGACACTGCGCCGCGAGGAGACGGCCCGCAGGCCGCAAGACGCCAGACTACAAAACAGTCACTTATAAAGAAAACCAGCATGGTTAAGAAATGGAAAATTACTTTCATTAAACCCAGGAGGCTCCTGAACTACAGGAGATTACCACGGTCGGCAGGAGGCCGCTCCGCCTGCCTCTGCCCGGGAGTCTGCACGCAGAGGGGAGCTGCTGATTACAGTGAGGGGGAAACAGCCTGCACAGCGTCAGTCTGAAGCAAATAAGGTGCAAACGGGCTGCAGAAAACGTGAGCGACTCAGACACTGCCTGAAGAACAGGACAAAAGAGCAGCACCAGGCCTTGTCGGGAAGGGATCCCGGTGATGGCAATTACATCATATCAACATATAATAGACATCAACAAGCAACACGCAAAATGCACAGATTCGTATTTTTCCCACTGCCTATCGTTGAAGGGTCTCTGAAAGTGCGGTCCCAGAACATGGCACAGAGTGACAGCAGCAGATTAGACAGGTCTGCGCTCACCCTGTGCGATCGGTAATGGGGGTCAAAGCTGACACGTCAGAATGCACCCCGCCCTCCAAAGACATGCCGCCACCGGCTCTGGAACATTCCTGCCGCATCTTTGAGAGGCCAAATCTGACAGGGGAGAAGCTGGTGGCTTACCACACCTTTTTGATCACCATCATTACAGTCTTACAAAACCCACTTTTTTTTTTTTTTTAAGTGGTGATTTTGACAGAAATGACATCCCTCTCTGCTCCGTGTCAAGCACTTTCAGGCTGTGCAAAGAGCTGAGCAAAGAGACCGAGGACCGTGTCCTTCAATTCCAAGGGGGAAGCTGGGGGGGGGGTGAGGGCTTAAAACTTCAAAAAGCTCTGCGAAGTTTGGCAGAACCTCTTGCTTACAACAAGGATCCGTGTATAAAGCCAGGACTTCAAATGCATGTGACAGACAGAGCCCAGGGTGCAAGACGGGCTGCTTCAGGCCTGATGCTGCCCCCCCCCATTAACCAAATTTGGTTTCTAACCAAATATATAAGAAAGAGCAGGCCTTATCCTCAGACTATAGGGAATCAGCTGCCCTGAGGTGTCACAAGACGTCACTGCTTTCACCATGATTATAATCAAGGATTTTTCACTCAAGATTTACTGGAATTCCTTAACTGGGGGATTCTTTTTTATTTTTTTTGCAAATGTCTTTCCAAAAGAATAAGAAAATGTCTTTTTTTAGACTTTTTTTTAAGACATCTTTATTGTTCAGGTGCCAAACAAAAAACAGTGTCACCATTCATTTAGGGAAAAAGGGAAGAGAGTTAATGTTACATAAAAAAATATAAAATCAACAATGAAAATGGTAACAAGCCCCCTCCCCCCTCCCTGCCCGCCCCGGCCCGGCCCACAGCAACATGGATGTACAGTTCAAACGGTGTCCGGGTCCTGAGGTCGCATTCAGGATGACAGAGCTCTGCTCGCACGCGTTCACTGAAAAAAAAAACCTCCATTTGTTGTTTTAACTACACATGCAAATGGCTGACAGGTCGCTCTTGTATGACATTTCTGTCCTCTAGAGAGCCGCACCATGTCATTTACATGTATATGCAGCTAGGCTTAATCTTATTACTGTTAATATCATTATCATAAACTATTATTACTATCGATTTGATTAAGTCAGAATACATGATGACCCAAGTGGCTCAAGTGGACAACACTTCTTAGAAGACCTGCCCCCCCCCGGCGTGCGTCAAAAATGTACAGAGATGAAAGTGGATTATGGCAGGAGTTCTGGAACCTTCCGCACGACCCCTGGGAGGAAGCTGCGAGCCTTACCATACCCGGCGAAGATGCCCACATCATGGCAGGAGAACGGCGGCCTTGCTGACCTCCCGGCAAGACGAGGCACCGGGAACGGCAACGTCGAACTTTAATACGAGAGAAAAGAGCCTCTCCATCATCCCTAAACGTCAAAACACTACAACGGGAGGAGAAAGTGCCGTCTGTCTGCTACCCCCCGCGGCTCAATCGGTAAACGGAGCACAGAAAACAAAACAAGAAATAAGAACCCACGAATCTCGCTTCAGCCGCCATCGCGCAGGGCAACCAGGCACAAAATCAATTACTCGTTAAAGTTTGAAGGGAAGCAGATCGGCTGAGTGTCTGGGTTCCGCTGGGGGCTCTCGCTGGTGAAGACCCCAGCAAGTGGCTCATCAGATACTGCAAGAAAAAGGCGAGCCGGGGACAGGCCCAACCGACAGGTGGGGGCCACAAATCGGCCGTCCCGTTTCGGGCTGACGAGGAGGGTTTCCCTGCCCTGCCAGCTGCCCTTCACCTCTGCTCTCCATCCCAGCCCCGTCCTAATTCACATACCCTCCCCCCCCCCCCACCCCGCCCCCCCCAGCTGTTTACGAATGTCACCCCTATCAAATCACAGTTTACGACTGGCTATACGTGTCAAAAAAGTTCACGGACTTCTCGACCATTTGCTTCCTGTTGTCCTGCAAATACGTGTCTGGGTCGCTCCGGTATCGGTCCTGTGTGTTGGTGTGTGTGGTTTTTCCTCTCTCCGTTTGACCGGCTCGAGGTGGGCTCTCTTCACTGTCCCGCGCGCCGTGAGCCGGGCCGCTACTGTATACTGCAGGAGGAGCAGCAGGGGACGTCCTTGTCTGGCTGGGACCCATAGTCCATCTGCCGCACGATCTCGGCGAACAGCTCGTCCACCATGGTCTTGCTCTTGACCGACGTCTCCATGAAGGGGCAGCCCCACTCCTCGGCCAGCGCCTGGCCCTCCCCGGAGGAAACCTCACGCTCGCTCTCCAGGTCCACCTTGTTCCCCACCAGGATCACTGGCACCTTCTCATACCTGAGAGTGATACACAGACAAACACATAAACTGTTTAGGAGCCAATCTATTGAGAACCCATAAAACAGCACAGCTGTCCGGGAACTGGACATCTAGCATTCATATCTGCGCGTGTACTACTGATACATAATATAATCGCTTAACACAGTGTTTCCCAACCCAGTTCTTGGGGAACCCCGGACAGTACACGTTTTTGCTCCCTCCCAGCTCCCAGCCAATCAGGAACACCGAATACCTGGTATAGGTGTGCTGGGAACTGAGAGGAAGCAAAAACGTGGACTGTCCGGGGTTCCCCGAGGACTGGGTGGTCGCTACAGACATTCACAGAATCCTGAAGTAACATCACCAGCATCAATTTCACTACAGATTTTGGAGCTCAGAGGTTAGCTGGTTATTGGTGCCATTTCATCCATCCATACATCTCACTTATCCTTTACAGGGTCGGCGGGGTCCAGAGCCTATCCTGGAAGTTACAGGCACAAGGCAGGGAACAGCCCTTACTGGAGCACCAACCCATTGCAGGGAAATAATTAGTAATATTAGAGAAAAATGTATTGATTACCAGTATTGGCCAAAAAAACTCACATCAGTGCACCAGTACCAGCCACCCTGACTTGCCGTCTCCCTCGCAAAGACCACATATAACAGTTTAGCCTTAATTCCAGGGTTATCCAGCATCAGTCATTTTAGACTCACGAGGTGACAAAGCAGAACCTTGATGCTTGGAAGGGAGAATGCAGGTCTGTGCTTAATCCCTGGGAGGGACTAGATAGGACCACAAGCCCCCTGCAGACTGGGAGGGGGGCTCTTACTCCACACTACGTCACGTTTGGTCCCCAAGCCAGATGTCCGTTGTGTGTGTACAGGCTCCTCGCAGTGACGAGGCTGCGCCTCTCTCAAAGGGCTCTCAGCTTTACAGGGACGCTGGTCTTCAACTTTCACCTGCTTTGAAGACCCCCCCCCCCCACCCTAGTCAACATGGCAATATCTAGCAAAGAAAACAGCTGGGGTAAAAGCCACCTACACACGCTACACGTTGCAAAACAGTAACATTTGCTCATTAATCATTTCGCAACATCTTCGTGTCTGAAGACTCGGGTCTGTGAGGATTCCCAGAAGAGCAGAAGCTGGGAGGAGGCAGTCATGTGGGGGGCAGGGACAATAGCGCTCCACGTATTTAGGTCATAGTGACTCGTCCGAGATGTTTAATTTAATGATCATTCCTCAGGATCTCAGTAAAGGGAGGGCAGAGGAGACGTACAGATGAAAAATGCGACACGAGGGCAAGACAACATCCATCCGTCAGTCAGCTTATCTGAGGAGTGGGAATCCTATGCCAGAAAAGCAGGAGGCAGGGAACACCCTGGACGGGATGCAAGCCCAAGCAATTTAGGGACCTCAGTTCACCTATATTACAGGTCTAGTCCCAAGCCAATGAGGAACATGCAAACTCACGGATCCACGGCACCCCTGCAAGGTGACAGCAAAGACTCTTCACAAACTTTACAAACTTTACGCTTACGCACTGCCTGCACACTTCCGCGTTGCTTGCAATGGCTCAGAAAAGGGATGCGAATCCCATGATCTGCACCGTGTTTGCTGGATCCAAGCCCTCATCAGGTAAAAGGTTCTCCCTTCACGACAGAGTCAGGCGCTGATCTCAAACTTTACCTCAAGGAGCGAGGCGGGCGTGTAGCACGGTGACATGCCGCGGCGTGTCAACCGTTGTTATGTTTTTCGGAGGTGAGCCTGAGCCACATGAAATATTCATCACTGTAAATTATTTAAGGACGGAGCGGAGGAAGAAGACTGAGGGGGTAACCTGCAGTAACACTTCACTTCAGAGAGAATCATCAGCACCACAGATAAGGAGCCAGCAATCTCAGCCGAGACGGACTGCAGGATCCACTAAACCACAGACGACCTCGCTTCCACCCAATTTACACTGTGTGTGTGTAGACATGAAATATCAAGTGGTTTCCACACACCATAGTTGGGGAAAAACTGACACCTTCTTCCCTCAAATCTCATGTCAGTTCACCAGGAAGGGAGGTCCTACTATGATGGGTGATTATCAAGATTTGCCTTTTTTGTGAGGATGGACAGACAGGCAGGCAGGCTGAGACAGACAGAAAGACAGGTAGGAAGACACAGGCAGGAAAACATACATACAGACAGGAAAACTGACAGACAGGTGGGCAAAAAGACAGGTAGGTAGAGAGACAGGCAGCTCATTATGAAACTATACATGCAACTATACAGGCATCGTTGTGCTTGAGAGGAATATTAAAGCTTCTTGTACTGGAAAGGATCCATCGACTCTTTCTGACATGCAGGTTTGCACACCCGCATGTTGGCACGTAAACGCATGCACGTGCAAAAGACCCACATCTCAACACTGACCACCAGACCCACAGTGCTTGATGCTCATCTCATGGTGTAAATATTTACAAAATGACACCTTCCTAAAACCGAAATGAAAAAAAATGAATCTGTGGGCTTTTGAAATGTAGTCCGAGTTCAGCGTGGAGGTACGTGAGGCACGGTGGCGGTGGTGGGTGCCAGAGACCACTCCCACGCAAGCTCACAAAAGCCCCACCGTGCTGCTCAAAGCAGCAGTCTGGCAGCCCAGTCAGGTTCTGACCTGGTTCTGACAACCATACCCACGCCACACAGGTCTGCTCAGTGATCATGGCAGTCTATGGATAGAGACTGAAACAGGGAGCTCGACCACAGCAGCGGTGTGATCTGGGGAATTCGGCTGCAGATGAAGGCCTTCAGGTGATGCGAAACGCATACTGCAAGGAGAATGCGTATGAAGAAATGTACAAGTGAGGCAGCCACAAAAACAACAAAAAATATCTTCACAACTGACTAAACTATCACACTCCATTACTCAGAAACAGCTATTACAAAGCCCTAAGCGTACAAAGCAACTGCTGTAAACACAGTTCACAGCCACCGTGGAAACATATGGTGCAGTGACAGAATAAAAGCCCAGGGCATTCTGGGAGTCCCAGGCAGCTTACAGCATCCCCTACTGGGCCGTGGTGGAATTGCAGGCAAGGTTAGGTGTCGGGGTCGCCCTCGTTCTTGAGGTGTAAACTGCCCAACTGCAGAGTGATATTTCTTTAACGTCAGTAGGCCCACTATAGGGTGAACAGACGGCGATTTCAAAGTCATCTTCAGCTTGGTCTGGCAACTGCACGCAACTCAGGTCACCACCAAAACGAAGTCAAGTGGCCACAGACGCGCAGTGACATGGCTGGTGAGGAATTCCACCACTGTCTTAGTCACTGTTATAACCACGCCCTGGCACGTGGGTGT
Organism: Petrocephalus schoutedeni; assembly: GCA_026780765.1. Taxonomy (NCBI): domain Eukaryota; kingdom Metazoa; phylum Chordata; class Actinopteri; order Osteoglossiformes; family Mormyridae; genus Petrocephalus; species Petrocephalus schoutedeni. Next base: position 20,916,598 of record JAODKL010000036.1, read on the forward strand.
GCGGCCCACCTGCGCACCTGGCGGCGGGTACGGGAGGCGCTCGGGTGTACGGGAGCCAGTGCCCCCTGGTGGGCTTATCTGGCGTGAGGGGAGAGAAGCGCCTCTAAAAATAGGACTGACAACAGAGGGGTAGCCTGCTGTTCGGCAAGGTGCGCGCGGACCGCTGCCATGGTTACGGGCCACCGCGGCGGTAGGATCTGCCGGGGGTGGGTTACGCGGCTGGGCACCAAAGGGGAGGAGACAGTCATTCCATCAGCTGGCACACCTGCAATGCAGCCCCCCCTATCTATATGAACACATACATATAGTAGCTCAGGGACAGAGCCCCCCACCCCCGTCACCCAAACAAACCCAACCCTCCTGGGCCAGGTGATAAAAACAGACGCAGTACTTCCTGACATGATATTAACCAGGAAGCATCCCGAGAACGTGGCACTTTTTCCCCATGACGACGGCAGCCGGAGACGCGGGTCTAAGACGCCGCACTGCCTGCTGCTGCACTTAGCTAACGGCTAAAGGAGCTAAAGGTGCTACAGACGCTAAAGATGATAAAGGGGCTAAAGGCGCTACAGACGCTAAAGGGGCTACAGACGCTAAAGATGCTAAAGGCACTACAGACGCTAAAGGGGCTACAGACACTAAAGAGGCTACAGACACTAAAGATGCTAAAGGCGCTACAGACGCTAAAGGAGCTAAAGGCGCTAAAGACGCTAAAGGGGCTACAGACGCTAAAGACGATAAAGGGGCTACAGACGCTAAAGATGCTAAAGGGGCTACAGACGCTGAAGATGCTAAAGGCGCTACAGACGCTAAAGGGGCTACAGGCGCTACAGACGCTAAAGATGCTAAAGGCGCTACAGAGTATCTGAACCAGGCAGCATTATCAGAGAGCTGAGGCTGGCTTTCTCGGCACCGCCCGCACCGCTGTCGCTTTCATGCTGCTCCCCAGGCACCTGTGGGTTTCGCTGTGCTGACCCCCATCACCCCCACCGCAGAGCCCCGCCTCTTACAGCAAACACGGCGGACAGGCATGGGGGGGATTCGCGAGCACTGGAGTCAGGGGGGGTGGGGAGCCAGAAGCAGCTGGGTAAGCCGTCTGTGACTGGATGGCATTTAAAATTTTTAATGAAATATAATCACAGAGGGGCCACGTCCAGGAGGCCGGATTCCTGGTGCCCTTCAGCCAGAGAGCCACTTCAGTCATTATTCCTGCTCTGGCCCAGCCAGGCTTCCCAAACAGGAAACGCCTCAGCGCCCCCTCTGGATGCTGTGAGCACATGCATGCAAATCGATGCTGTCAATTAAATGCCATTAACATAGCTCACACCTGTATTAATTATTAAGTGTGAACAGTACCAGTACCAGTCAAAAGTCTGGACACACGGCCGCTGCTGGTGGCTATTTCGTCACTGTTTAGTTTTTAGATGTTTAACTAAATTACTAGGGGTGTATGAACGTGGTAGTTTAGTACAGCACAGTCTGCAGGTAGCGATGCTTTGGATTTCATTGTTAAAGTATTTCCACACTGCAGATATTCCATCCTGTTTTGTTCCCATTTTGCTTGTAAATTATAAAACAGTGACACGTCATTATGTGGAATCGGTCATAGGCATCAGTATGAGGACATCAACATGGTATGAGACTCAATACCAATACTAGCATTAGTATCTGTCTATCCCTACTGATAATCATTTGTTTCTCAACAGGATAACGATGCCAAGCTGCCCTTGAGGTTATAGGCATCATCCTGTGAACAAGGAAAGACATTGCGTGCTATGACAGATGACCTGGCCCCCAAAATCCCCTGACCTAAACCCAGTAGAGCTGATGTGGGATGAGTTAGATTAAAGAGTAAGAGCAAGGTGGTCAACTTATAGAAACTCCTTCAGGACTGTTAGAGAAGCATTCTAGGTGGCCACATCTGGACCAAAAGAATTCCAAGAGTCTGCAATGCTGACATAAAAAATAGGTGTGCTTGTGTCATGCATGATGTGTGAGAGTGTGGGGAGTCGGAGCACTGGAATTTAAGGGACTGATTTGGGAATTGACATTTCGCCGTGTATGCGCAGTAGTCTCACACACAATAAGTATATTCATAAAAAAGAAAAAATAGATTTATCTTTATGCTTTATAGGACATGAACACATATCCCTTGCTAAGTACTGAGCAGAAACAGCATGACATCGGCTCAGGCGGAATGGGCACCTTGGAGTTCCCGTCTGCTTTAGCCAAGTCTGACCGTCTCAAAGAGCCTCAGATGTTAGCCGAGTGCCACCAGTTCCTCCCTTCCTGTATGTTTGTCAGCCTGTTGTGGACTTTAGTGTGCATATTGCCACAGAGGCCAAGTACACTGACGGGGAACTGATGTTGGGGAATATACAAGATTATTGTGTATTAAAAGGGCCTTGGATGGACAAAGACCCTTCCAACTAGGCTGATTCCCAGTTACACCTTACAGAATCATTTCAGGGAGGATTATTAGCCAAATTTTCCCTGTAATTACTCAAATAGCATTCGATTAACCCCCTCCTCCTTTATGTATACATGTAAATATTTATTATTTTCCATACAAAATGAGATTTCTTGTTGCTACAAAACAACGAAAAATGCTAAATGGCTTGAAAATTTTTTATTGAAAACCAATTAAACTGAAGAGATTTTATGCTACTACACTTAAGCTAACATTTAATAGCATATGCCTTAGGCCATTACACTGAATACGGTGATTTATTTTTAACAATACAATCCTAACAACACTTAATGCTTATAACAACACTTCTCAAGCTTATAAAGAGACATTACTTGTTGCTGCAATATGAATCATTGGAAATGGAAATTTGGAATAGTCTTCCTGTTAGTGTAGTGCAAGCTAAAACCTTGGGTTCCTCTAAAGCGGAGCGAGAGAGGATTTTAACATCTCTGAGCTACTACTGGAATTCTCCTCAAACAAGCTTGATGGGCAGAATGGGCCTCCTCTGTTTGTAAATTTTGTTCTTATGTTCAAAGTAGCCTTGAAACTATGGCTGAACAAATACTGGCTAAAAAAATCGTGATATTTGAAATCTTAGCGATAAATGTTGCGATTAGTAATGCACCGATAAGAAAATTTCAGGCCAAGACAGATAGAAATGACACTGATACCAATTGCTTTTGTAGTTTTGCTTAAATAAGTTAAAAGGGACACCAACCAAAAAATAAATAAATTATAGGGATTATATAATAATGCAAAATGTAATATATAGTATAGGAAAATAACACCATCTTGCGCCATAATATCCGGACAGCACGAAGGTATGAAGACGGCTTCTCAGCACGGCTGCCTACCGCGGTCCTTGCGATGCACATGCATGCCATACTAAAATGACACATAACCCAGCCCTAGTATTTAGATTTGACATATATTTATAACAATAACAAAAACAGGACCTTACCCTTGCTTGGCTTCTCTTCATCTAGTGTAGACTCAAATGTCTACATGCAAGCGGTAAAGATTAGAAACCAAAAGTAGCTGCAAAACTTCTCTTGAATGACCAGCTGGTGGTGCATCAGAAATACCCAACATTCCCATGTTAAAATTTCCATAGAAACTTCCTAAAAATATACTGCAAAGGGAACACATTGAAACAGTAAGAGAATGTGTACCAGTCCTTCAGTAACCTTGAAGAAGGGGGGGGGGGTAATGGCCAGAGGACATCGCCTTCCAGACAGCGGCCTGTGGCTGGCTGAGCAGAGCAAGGCAGGTCTTTCAGATCCCCAGCTCACATCTCATTCACCCAAATCCATGTCTTTCCCAGAATCCCTTGGGGCAAGAGGTATTTTGTCATTCAGCAGTAGCCCCCGTGCCCAAACAGGTCCAAGAAAGGGTGCCAGAATACACAGGGGAGCCCTCTCTCAGACACACACGTTTGAATCAACATGTTTATGGGGACTCTCCATTAATTTTTATGGGCAAACTGCCCATTCCAACAATGGCAACCTTAACCCCTACCCAGCTCCAACCTTAACCATAAGCAACCAGACCCAATACAAGACTGTCTGCATTCTAGTTCTTTGATTGCAGTCACAGATTTTTATAAAACTGAGTTCCTCCTTGTGGGGTCTGAAAAAGTGGTTCCAACAATGTCAAAATAACATTTGGTCCCCACAATGTAATGTATGCATGACCCACGCACACATGAGCAGACTGACTATGTTCAATAACTGTAACCCTACCTAACCGAGACGAGCCACTAATCAATTATTCATCCCTGTATCCCCGAGCGTAGACACAAACACAAACACACACACACAGACACAGACACACACACCCTGCTCAGTTTCCAAGAATGGCTCACACTTGCCTTTTCTGCACTTCATGGGGATCGCCGTGAGAGGAGGGCACAGGGCCGGCGGTGGCGAGGAAGCTGCAGGCTCCGCCCTCCTGCCCACTCCCCGCTGAAGGCAGTGGGCCGCTGGAGCCGCACTCATTTCCCGGCCGTTACGAGGAGCCTGTGGGGTCATCGGTGGCAGTAAAAGCCACAGGGGGGAGGCCTGACTCCCCTCACAAATGGCCCACAGCCAGCCGGACCGCAGACTGCCTGAAGCGGGCCGCACCCCATTACTGTACTACTCTGTTATCAATTAACGTCATTACAGACCAAACATACCCCCTGTGAACGACAGGACAGGTATGGGACGACTATTGGGGGGGGGGGGGGGGGGGGGGGGGGGGGGTAT
>JAODKL010000036.1:20922666-20944650 GCA_026780765.1 Petrocephalus schoutedeni
TAAAGAGTATTGCTAATGCTTCAGCACCACAGAATTTCCACAAGGCACTGAGGCTGCCAGTAAGAGCAAAAGTGGGCTTAGGGTTTGTGGCCTGGATCCAGTCCTCTGGGCCAAATGGGCTCATGCGCTGTGATGCAGAACAGAAGGCGAGTGGAGCCTGTTCTGTGTTCTCTTAATTGCATGTGCAAAGACAGGCACTATAAATACTGAAGGAACTAGACAGGCAGGTAGCAGCTTCCTCGTCTGAGCCGAGTGAGATCCCGTCACACACAGAGTGGACGAGCCTCGGAGGACGGCCGTCATTTCTAAGGAGCTTCTGGTTCGGGGCTCCAGCAACTTGAGGAGAGGCTCTGCCAAGTTCTTGGACCGGTCCGGTTATGGCGAGCAGATCCATCCAGAGAAGGAAGAGCTAGTATGGCAGCCGCCATGTGAGCGCGAAGCCAGGACTGAGGCACGCAGGTTAGGGGCCACCCAGCACCCCCCCACGTTCTCTCATGGCGGATTAGGGTGCCCCTGCGGGATGTGGGGGGCGGGGGGAATGGCGGCTGGGGTGGTCGCCCCTCATCTGGCTCCCGGCGGAAAGCCGGCGATGGGGATCGGCAGCGTCATGCAACACCGACAAGCCAGCGCCGAGAGAGCACCGCGGCGCCCGCCTCTGACACCCGCAGCAGCAGGACGGGAAGCATTTAGAAAGACCCGACCTCCATGTGTGGGCCATGTGTGGGCCGTTAGGTGCTGCCACATCAGAGGGTATCCACCAGCAGCCCAGGGACATGCAGACAGGCCTGGAGACTCCAGATTCCCATTGTGACTGAACGCCGAGTGTATTTGTAATTACATATTTCCTCACAATGTTAGAAAAGCTTGTAACATTTGACCTTGTGGGGACATTTTTTCAGTTCCCCCAAGGATATTTTCAGTTTTATAAAAATCAGTGAATGCAACCTAAAAACTTAAAATGCCCAAAGTTTGGTTAAGGTTAGGGCTGGGTAGGGGGTAAGGTTGTCACTACTGGGATTAGGGATTTCCCCTTAGAAATGAGGGGACTGTCCCCACAAAGACGAATGCATGGACTCCTTTCCTGGCTGGGACCGCCTCCAGGCCCCGCTAACCCTGACCAGGATCAGTGACTGGATGAAGGGTGAGTGCCTTATTTTAAAACCAGTCTGAGATTTCACGATAATCAGAGCAAGGCTGTAGCTGGCCTCACACCCAGGTCCTCTCGAGCCCCCCGGCGGGAGCCGTCCCTCGGGCCGCTGTCCCCCCACAGCCGCATCCAGCACAGCGCAACACTGCGGTATCCTACATGCCTGCTTTTCGGGCTCCAGTCTTACCGACCCAGACGAGGGATCCCTGATCAAAGTGGGACGGGAAAATTAAATAAACGAAAGACGACATTAACAAAAGTCAAAGTGCAGGCAGCAGCGGGGGAGGGGGGCATTTCAGAAGGCAGAGCCCCCCCCTTGGCAAACAGACACACATGGACTGACCATCTAGGGATACAGTAACTTTTCCAGAGTGGTTATTTCTGAAAATGGCCCAGCGATGCCAAGGAACGGGTCATCCCAGCTGGGATGAGGAGAGGACTGCAGGGATTTGGGGACTGGGTCGCGGATTCATGGGAACAAGCAGAGAAGCCAGCCTTCGGCCAATCGTGACAGCCGGAGCGGGATGTGGACCCCGCCCCCATTTCTTTCTATTGCGCCACGGGATGGAGGCCAGAGGGAGTCATAAACTGGAACTTCTGGCACAATTCAGACTTTCTGCATTTCACTGTGTGGCGTTATCAGCATTTTGAAGATGTTTGGGAAATTTATTAAGATGCACAAACCCCGACAACAAGATCTTTACTGAGAGAGATGAGGGCTGCAACAGGAATGGACTGGCAATCCAGGGAGGTATAAAAACATTACACAAGGCAGACAAGACAGAACGAAACCAGACGGGGCAAGACGGAGCGGGACAGGGCAGGGAGGGGAGCAGGACGGGGCGGGAAGGAGCAGGAAAGGATGGGGCAGGACAGTGCGGGATAGGACGGACCAGGGCAAGACCGAGCGGAGAGCAGGACAGGGCGGGGCAGGACAGAGCAGGATAGGACGGGGCAGGACGGAGCGGAGAGCGGGGCAGGACGGGACAGAGCAGAGAGCGGGGCATAACAGGGAGGGGAGCGGGACGGGGCACGGCAGAACAGATCGGGATAGGACGGGGCAGGACGGAGCGGAGAGCGGGGCAGAACAGAGTGGGATAGGACGGGGCAGGACGGAGCGGAGAGTGGGGCAGGACGGGGAGGGGAGCGGGACGGGGCGGGGCAGAACAGAGCGGGATAGGATGGGGCAGGACGGGGGGGGGAGCTTTGCAGGGTGCCGACTGACTGCTCCTGCAGTGTGGCCCAGCAGTTTCAGTTGAAACTGGCAGGGTTGCGATTTTGGGTACCACATGGACAAGGGCCGGTCCTCAAAGCTGCAGGTCCACACAATGCAAAGTGACCCCATGACTAACAGGAACCTAACCGTTTGGTTTGGGGGAGTGAAGACCAGCCATTTTCAGAACCAAGGGCAGTAAGACCAACCATCTGAAATCAAAAACAGGAAGATGTACACTTCTGCGTTATTCACATGATACTTCCAATCTGGACATAAATAAATATGCACAGTAAACACAAACTACAAGACTTGAAGGTCATGTAAGAACATGAAGTGGATGAGGGCTGTAAGCAGGATGTCGCTATTAAAGGTGAGCCCTAACACCACCCCTTATATTCCACAAGAAGATTAAGTGGGTGAGCGGTGTATGCATGATGTGACTTTTAAAGGTAAGCTCTAACACCATCCCTTTAAGATTCCACAAAAACAAGACGGGGGTGAGTGGTGTATGCACGATGTGACTCTTAAAGGTGAGCTCTAACACTATCCCTTTAAGATTCCAGAACAAATAAGCACCACCAATTCAAAATGAATGCACGGAACTGCTAATGGAAGCTAATACTATTCCCAGCAGGGCTTCCGAATAAAGAAATAAATAAACAACAGAGAAGAGAGTTTTCTGTTCAACTCATTAATGGGGAGCAGATTAAGAACAGAGTGGCATTTCTGAAAGCATTACGAATGCGTTAGCAAATCGAGAACAGCGCTGGCTTGCGTCTGATCGCGCCTGGTGCCGAGCAATGGGAGCTGGGAGCCAGGGCCTCCCGGAGAAACGCTAGAGGTGCATCAGCCCCCCGCCAATTACCCGAGGGTCCCCAAGTCCCAGAAACCCGCAAAGAAAGGCGGGGTGCGGCTGATCTGCGGGAGAGCCGCACACGATTCTGAATAACGATGCCATACCTTGAGAACAGGCCCGGGAACACTTACGTGCAGTTGGTGTATCTTCCCACCTCAAATTTGTCTTGGGTGCCTCGGTAGAGGAGTGCGCATCACTACATTGGGGTCTGAATTTCACACCCCTCCCATGTGTGCAGTTTGCATGTTCACCCATATTGCCCCCCCCCTTCCAGACCGGGGGCTTCCCAGTGCCGGTGAAGGCAGCTTCTGATCGATGGTTTTATCCGTCACTACTGAATTAAACCAAACCCCTTACTGGCGGCATTGGGGGTGATCCCTCCCGGGATGACTGTCAAAGCCTCTTGTCCCTAATCGAGGCCATTTATACAGGCAAAAACTGCTTACAGAAAAAATATACCATAATATTTACGGAGGCAATTAGCCATGAGTTACAGGCAGGCTGGCTGCCACAGACACTGTATTCGGGAACCGGCTATTAATTACAGGACCCCTACAAAACTGTGTGAAAACTTTCAGCTTAGAATCAACAGGTTGGCAATTAGATTTCAGAAGCCCTGGGGGGGGGGGGGGGGGTCACAAAACGTGAAAATGTCGATTAAAGTGTTGAGTTGATACTCGCGTCTCCCCCAGCCGACAGAGGAGTAGCGCCGAATTCCTCGGGTGTGGGATCTCTGCGGAAAACCACTAGCGCATTTCATCGCCTGCGAGTTCCCCTCCCATGATTTGATTGCGGCGAGTCAAAGGCGACCTTAGCTTATTGTACACTAATGCAGTCCTGATGTTTTTTTGGCTAATGACGCAGCTCAATCCCATTACATTTTTCGGTGACTGAGCACATTCGCGGTGAGCGTCTCTGCTGGCTGTGCCAGTGTGCATTCGCTCCATGTGGCAGCAAAATAAAAAAAAAAAAAAAGATTTGTAATGTATGCGAAATGAACCTACAATGCACGCCGTCTTCCAGGCGCTGGATGCCTGGCTTTCCCCGTGAGCGGAAAGCCTCAAAACAGCTAGAATTTTTTTTTGACTACAACCGAAGGCTGAAATCTTTTTTTTTTTCCTGGGAAGAATGCAGAGATATGGCATGTCCAGTAAATGGACTTGGCGCCTTGATGCATTTCTGTCCGCAGAAGGCCTTGAGCATTTCGGTCTGGCCTGAAGAAATGTGAAAAGGCCACCTTCATCCGTTTATCGCTGCCGCTCAGAGCGACACAGCCTGGCCTAAAGGGCCGCCCAAGTGAAGACGATGATGACGGGCCAGAGGACGCAAAGCACCGAAACCCAGGACCTGAAGGCGAGCAGACCAGGGAGAGGCCTTTGACACGACCTACGGCAAAGCGTATATGGCTGGAAAACTCATGCAGGACTGGACCCCCCCTCCCCCACAGCGGAGTAACAGATCAGAAAAAAAATAGCCCAGCCTGTTTTAGCTACAACCAACTTTCAGGGTCATTTTTACCCCCCCACCCCCACCCCGACTGCATTCCGCTAGGGCACAAACTTGCATCAAAACAGTTAATGAGCAGTGGTAAATCACCATCAAGATAAAAGTGGGTGAAAAACAGAGAGCGGAGACTACGGGGCAGTTATTACCAGTCTTGTCTCACTGTGAAAAACAAAGACCTTCACCTTTACCAAGAAGACATCTGGAGGAAGCTCAAACCTCAAGCTGCACCTCCTACAAGGACGGGACACCAAACAAGCTCTACTCCTTCACTTTGCGGCAATGAAAAGCAATACCGTACGTGAAGCCGTAGGTACCTGCTTATTGAAGCACCGGACACCGAAAGCGAGGGCGGCCTGTGGCGACGGTGGCCAGCCGCCCTCGGCCCCGTGAGGAGCCCGAATACCCTCGCAGAGAGCAGCCACACTCTTCTGGTCAGCTTCTCCGCTTGGTGCCCAGTCGACAAAGAAGTGGAAATACCAAGAAAATGTCACTGGGAACGGCACGGGCGCGACGTGACGTGGAGGGCGGCAGAGCACAGGAACCGCACCGCAGGAATACCTGCTGTTCTGATGGGGACAAGACTCCACCGTCACACAGACGCCGAGATCACCCGGTGGGACCCGAGGTGCGGTGGAAGTCAGAGAACGGGACTGACTTCAAGCCCCCAAATCACGCCCAGACACAAACGCAACGTGTCTCGAAGGTCAGCGGGGTATGACCACAGAAGAATCGCAGACACTAGTCAAGGTTGCAAGACTTCCTTCATTTGGATGCTGAGAACATCGAAAGCAGGCGCAGTACATGATATTCCGAGACACCGGGAACATTTCCCTGCTGGGACCAGGAATGTGGGGGGTTGAAGGCCCTTACGCTCTATTAGACCATCAGCACATGCCCACAGTTTTTTTGTTTCCCAAAGCTGCAGCATGAAGTACACATCAAACCCACACAGATTCCTGCTGTAAGAAGCCTCTGCGGGAACATGGCGCCATTGTGTTGACTCATGACATGGGACACGGGGTACAGGGACACACACACACACACACACACACACTCGCGGGAAGAAGGAAACCCATAAGATAAACATTACATGGTAAATATTAAGCAAGCTTCATGTCAGGTCATTTCACATTGCTTTCCCTACTTTTATCATAAACTTCTTTCCCACAAAATTCATCAAATATACTTCTGGGGATCCATAGACTCAACTTAAAAAATAAATAAATAAATAAATAAATAAATAAATAAAAAAAATAAATACTGCTCCAGGACCCCTAACACATTTCCTCCAGTGAGGTGGCAGCAAAAAAAAAACCCACCAGCAACCCGCAAAGAGATCCAACGAGAGAGCAGAAAGAAAAATAAAAGAGCTCATACCCCAAACCATGTGCAGATCTTACATCAACAATCTTTCAGACTCAGGTTCTTCACAGATGATTAACTGACACTAGCCTTTCCCAAGTTAAAGACGTCCTCACTCCTGCATGCCGCTGTACGCCGCAGTCTTGCCCGGCCCTGCTTCTGCGGCAGGCTGCTGCCAGTCAGAATCTGGGGACCTTCGGGGGACCCGACTGGACAGCCGGGGAACTTAGGGAGTCCCGTGCAGACAAGCGGGGACCGTACGGGGACCCGTGCAGATGACTGGGGTCCTTTGGGACGACTCAGCCCAGGGGACAAGCAGATAACTCAGGAGAAGAGGCTGTAAAAAATAAATGAAAGCTAAACTCAAGCATTTAGACTGCCCAATGTAATACATAGACATCTTGGACTGTCATCCAGGGTAACGGGCATAGCATAGCTGGGATGAAATTTAAGATGAAATATTTCAAAGTTTAGTGAAACTGTTTAGACATTTTTCTTGGCTGTGATTTAGTGAGTAGTAGAGACAGGGGTCAGGCCTCAGCCCAATCACACAGCACACCCACAGCAGGGAAGGAGTGACCAAGACAGACTGGGACGGTCTCTCTCTCTCTCACTACATGCCTGGAGCCTGCCTTGATATTCCAGCACCTCCCACCGTGCGGAACACACCCTCGCAGCTCGCTCGCTATAGAAAGGTGCCGTTTCAAGCCTCCAGGCATGAAGCAGACCCCCAACTCCATACCATTAACACACAAAGGCCTTAACAAGAAGACAAACAATCACACTCTGAACACTGTCCTAAAACACTGCTTAACTGCTCCGCCTGGTGACTCACCCCTCTGGCTGCTCAGAAATGTTTTAGTTCAGACTGCAGTACAACTAAACAGACGGCCTGGCTTTCCCCGCTTAGTGCCGCAGAGTAAGAGGTGCTGGGATGTTACCCAGAGGGGGCCGGAGCACCAGTGTGTGTGTGTGTGTGTGTGTGTGTGTGTGACCTCTGACCAGGTCTATGGCGACAGGCCTCCGTGTTTCCTACATTTTGCCTACATATTTCATAGGGTGAATCAATAGCAGGGCATTTAATCTATTCAATCTATGAGCTCAAGGACTATAGTGGTGTTGTGCTGCAAAAAAAACTGCAAGATGTAAACTGGCCTGTTTATTTCCCATTCAGCAGTGATGCATTTTTTAACACTTTGCAGATCACCTAAACAAAGTGGTTGTCGTTTGGTGGGGAGCGAAGTGCAAGTGTCAGCTACTTAACAGGCAAGCAGAAGTTTTTTGGGGGGGATGTCTTTGGCGTGTGGCCCCCGTTTATGATTTCAGAGCAAAAATAAAACATGGGGGTGTATGTGAGCATTGCAATGTCCACTATCCAGAAAGTCAGAGGAAATATTACAGCTTTAAAGAAGGGAAGGGCAGGGCAGCGTCAGCCTGCCATGGGCTCGCCGGCATCAGCCTTACCTCTTCACCCGGATGATCTGATCCCTCATGGGCTTGATGTCCTGGAAGCTCTGCTGGTTCACCAGGCTGTAGACCAGGATGAAGCCCTGGCCGTTCTTGATGTACAGGTCCCGCATGGAGGCGAACTGCTCGGTGCCGGCCGTGTCCAGGATCTCCAGCACGGAGGGCGACGAGTCCACCTCGATCTCCTTGCGGTAGAAGTCCTCGATGGTGGGGTCGTACTTCTCGATGAAGGTGCCGGTTACGAACTGCACGGTGAGGGCGGACTTGCCGACCCCGCCGCTGCCCAGCACCACCACCTTATACTCACGCATCGCTCCCTAAATCTATGTCGGCGATTGCAATACGAGCGCAAACACTAACGCTCCCCCACGGACATGGACACGAGGGGGGAATGCAGTAATCTGTAAAAGAAAGGTCTGCTAACTGCCACTAGCGCTTCATTTCCCCGGATAATAAGGCTGAGCGACGGGCTGAGCGGCCACCTCCGTCTAGCTACAGGAGACGGGCAGGCAGAGCACAAAGAGCGGCAGCCCGCAGCCGGACTTCATTGCGGGCGACTGCGGCTCCCAGGGACGCGCCGAAGACAAGCCAGGAGGGACGCCCGTCATTCGCGGCGCGGCATGCTGCACTTAACAGAGCCACCATTCTAAAACATGATAAAGAAAATAAAAAGCAAAACTTGCTCCAGTGTCAGGCGCTCATATGGAAAAGCCTGGAGATGCCCAAGCGGATTCCTTAAAAAAAAGAAAGGGGGACTTTTATTTTAAATAAGACTAGCTAAAAACGTTGCTTAAGAAGTATTAAAAGTCCTGTCTCTGTGTTTCTTTTTCGTCCTCCTTTTCATATCGCCGCTCCTCACTCTCACGCCAGTGCACCGCCAGCCGCCATACTCTCGGGTGGAGACGCACCGCCGCGTAACCAGCCTGCCTCCTCCCGGCTTCCGTAGCCAGTAGAAAGATGGCTCCTTCGCCGCATGACAGATGTTCGCGGAGCCCAATGGCCGCTTCCGGCCGCCGTAGACCTCGCCCACGGCTCCGCACCTAGCGCACGACGGAACGCCCCGCGTAGACGCCGTGGGCTGGATTTCCGTCGGCGTGTTTCTGCTGCTGCGATTCGGCGCCCGGTAGCGTGACATCCACGCAGCCCGCAACCTATCGCGACTGTGGCTCGAGGATGTGTATCTAAGAGGAGGGAAGATGCGCGGATGCTGTTGCTATGGTAACACCACAGCTGCACTGCCGCTGTACCTGAAATAGAAGAGAGGCTGGGATGCCCAGTGTTCCCGCTTGAGAGCAAGGCCGACCGACGGCCCATTATTTTAGTCCTCATCGAAACCACAAAATAAGCATTCAAGTGCTATTTTCCCATTTTCATCAGACATATCTGTAGTGTCAACTTACTGGGCTGACAAATAGTAACGCTACTATAGTTTAGTATTGGATATGCATAAGACTTATTCTGTGTAAAAACAAGACTTCTGGAACGGATGCAAAAAAATATAAGTAGCAAGCTAGTTTACAAACTCAATTCTAAGAATTGTTTTATATATCAATATTTTTGCTTTTATCGGTATACATGTGTATTTCAACACATATTTAAAACACGGATTTACAGTACGTTTGTAAGTATGTAAATGTAACAGTGAAATGATTCGATGAGCTTGGTCAGTGATAATGCCTGGAGTCGACACACACTAGTGATTACAGTGAGAATGTGTGATGATGCCCATGGCCATTTTTATGTTCTTCCAGTGAAGCTTTGGACCTCTCCACTCTTACTTGTTCTGCTGTTGGCACGGTTACTGTTTGGTCCTTAGCAGTGAGGGTGTCTCGGTGATCACAGGTACAGTCTCCTTTGGAGTTTGAAGTAATCTGATATTCTGGCCTTGCTGGAAATCTTATCATCAAGAATGTCACCAGAACCTCGAGAACCTTGTATTATTGTATTTTTTATTTGTTTTGTCTTAATAGGTTTTACACCATTTTTGCAAGAATCAAAACAATTTAACTATATAATATATGCACAAATAAAACATGTAAAAATGGTTACATAAAAACTAATAAAATCCAAAAAGGGCTTCTTTTACATTTTTGTCTTCTTTTCTTCTTGCCATGTAGATGGACTACTGTATTACAGATGGAATCAAATGACACAGCAGTTGAAATATTACACCCACAGTACTTTCGCAGCTGTTCTCTCTGACACACAGGCCATAGTTGCTTCACCATCAGGCTCCTCACAATGAAAGATCGGGACGCTGAGCTGCTGTTTGCTTCACAGCCGTCCACCATTTTGGCCTTGCGAAAGAAAGGCTAATGCACCGTGAATTGACGGAGTAATCTCAGCAGACCATATACAACCCTTTATAGTTTAAGAACTCTGAAACATGAAATCTTAAGAACAATACACTAAAGGTAAGGCAAAGTTTACTGATAAGCCAGGTCTGAGCAGTTCACTAACTGACCAGAAAGTGCTTAATCATTTCTCTCACCACCGAATCATTCAGCGTCAGTACAATTTTACTGTGCATTCAAAACATTTTGTTATTTTTTAAGGACTGGAGACAAGCTTACTGTTGCCTCAGACACATGTTTGTATTATTAGTAACATTCAACACAATTCTTATAGAAATAATAAGCATTCAGTTTGTGAAGATTTATCGAGAAAGATGTCAACCGAGGACAAATTCACTGATAGTAACAGGTAACAAGTGATAACAATTACAGTATTAACAAAATCTCAATGTCAACTTTGCCATACCCTACACAATATACAATAATTATATCATCATTGGAACATAGTGCAAACCTAAACGCCGGTGAAACTGTCAAAACTACTTTCACGTGATTATTCGTTTCTGCTGGGTGTTATGACGCCAGCGATTCCTTATGACATTACTACACGAGTAAGAGTGAGAGATTCACTGCTTGGCTATTTTGTAGGTGGGACAGAGTATTTACCTAAGATACATTTTCATACTAAATGTCATTGGTAAGATCTTACTTAGCTTCTTAAATGAAAAGAAATATATATTGATAAAGAAGAGATTAAATGCTACTCAAATTATTACTGTATATAGTCTTGACATAAAGTAGGAAATGTTCTGATATCTGTTATACAATCTATTGTGGTACAGTGTACTAGGAAAAAAGTAAACTTAACAATAACATCATTTACAAAAATACAGGACTTTAGTCATTGCAACTATAAGTTGCCACAGCAACAACTTAATATTGTTATGAAATACTACCATACTACAGTGAAAAGTACGTCTTTTTAAATTTTTCCTTGTTTTTTGGTAAAATGTTACCTATACAATAAACATTTTTATATAATACAAGCAATTCTAAAGCCTTGCTCATACTGTAATGCGCTGTCCTGTGTTGGTGACAAGGCAGTGACAAGAAAAAGATCTGGAGGCTTCTGATTGGTAGCTCTCACATTCCATCTCTTGTTACAGACAGACGTCTCATTGGCTGATCTGATCGGACTGGCCTTTTGAGGAACCACCAGCAGAACAAAGCACATCTTAATAAATTACATTCAGTTTAAAATATAATAGGTTACAACATCATTCTATTACTAATATTTAACAAAAAATCATGACAAAATATATTTAATCACTTTCCACATCAAAAATTACATTAAAACTGTAACTTTTGTGAAGAAAAAAAAATATTTTGCTAAATAAAAATGGGAAAAAAACAGAAGAATAGTGCCTTATACATGCTGAACTAAGGGAGTCTCACTGTGGATTGTCTGTGTTAATCAAGCACCATGAAAATATATCATGATTCTCATTTTTTTTTCTTGTACATACACACACACACACACACACACACTCAGAGAAAGGAAAACTGGGAATATAACGGCCACAATGTCATGTTATTTTTCTTAAACAGTACTGAATGTGATTTGAAGTTAAAATACACTTTCATAAATTTTCAAAATATATTAGGTAATAATATGGTAGTTGGGCTACGTGTTCGCGATTAAATGTGAGACCACATCAGGTCATTAAGACGATAGACTGTTACTGTGATACGTTGAACTGAAATACTCTAATGGTCATTACACAAAACGAGCTACATTTGTTTTGAATACGCTGCAATGACGGTTAACACTAAGAGACGAATGAATTACAAACATTAAATGCATAACTAGACACGTCCTGTACTGTCACTCGTTGCTTTCAGTCACTTCTGCAATGTAAACTGCATCTACATCATAATGCGACATGACCGCCACGTTGCGAAACATCCAGCCCAAGTGGGTCTTGATTAGTTTCCTACAGACGGTTGCAATAACTCTTTTTTCATTGGTAATAATTATGAGGATTAATCAGTGTGCCTTTAACTGTGGAACTGAACAAAGTGTGACACGTACATAAGGTTCTTTACATTTTTAATATCTTATTCAAGAGACTCGCGATATTCCTTTACACTCTTTCGCACGTTGTTTTTTCGGCAAATAGTCTTTGACACGCTTGTGGTGTGAAACTTTTGAGGCACTTCTACACTTTCTGAGACGGAGCAGCATTATCACACAAAGAAGAAGAGTGGCCGCCATCTCTGATGGCACTCTCCTCCAACGTAAGCTGTCCTGCGCTGACATGGACCATCTGATGCACCTTAAGTGAGCCTGGCCCCCAGGCTCGTGTCACTCCCCCCATAGCTCCAACGCTCAGGCTAATCATCCCTCCCAAAGAGGCCCACATCCACCAGACACTGGCACCCCACTCTACTGACTGGCGGCATGCTTGTTCCAGTCTGCCGGCAGACATCGAGACCGACACATGTGGCTTGGTGTTCTGCCAGCCCTCTGGCTAGGCTAAGCCCTTGGCACAATACTGGAGGCAAACCACTTGCTGATGGCCACTGGCTAAAATAAAATACCACCTTATCCCTTAAAAAAAAAAAAAAAAAAAAAAAAAAAACACTTTTTGGCTCAAGGAGTTGCTCTTCCAGAGCTGTGATACAAGCCCGTTGTAGCTCAGGCAAAATGATGTCTGGGGGCCAATTTACGTGTCCGGTGCCCACCGCCAGCACGTCTCGGACTCGACTTCAGCTTTTATTTGGCAGTGCGCCCTCCGGTGGTAGCTAGCAGTAGCACAGCGCTGCTGAGGAAAGGTACGGTAAGTACCTTTGTCACCTCTTGCAGGAGTGAAAAGGAGCCAGGAGGGGGAGCAGTGACACCACAGTAAAGCAGCCAAACACCAGATAAATACCAGGGTATTTACTACGACATTCAGGGCTTTAAGAATTAAGAATGAAAGTAGTGCTCTATCCCTTCAGTCTGACTCACGAGTTGAGTGCAACGAATGACCATCTGGGATGTCACCACAGGGGGCGTTACGGTCCTTGTTTTTCCTGTTGAAAACCATCCGCAGCTTAACACTAAGCACTTTTATTTTTTTTTTGTATTTTTTTTCTTTCTTTCCCGACAGTGCAAATCAGGTGTTTTTCAATGGTGAAGTTTGTGCAGAGTTTTAAAAACAACCCCCAAATAAGAATGTATCTCACAATATTTAGAGAACATCTGCAAACAATCATTAAGATGAATCTCCACCTTCATCCATATAGTGTATGTACATCTTTTTTGACTGTATCATTTACATGTCAATAATTTTCCTAGCAATACATATACATCATTTGTATATATTACAACAGCACTCAATGTTATAGTTAATGATTCATCCTTATTTGTTATACGCTTAGCATGCAGGTTGCTGTAGCTCTAGTGAAGATGAAAGGTAGTATTTACAGAAGGACTGCCTGGAGCTTCTTAGTGCAGCGCCTGGACAATCCACTCCTTTCTGGTTTGTTACTTCAGGATGATCTGTGTTGGAGAAGCAAGACACCAGGAGAGGGAAGTTAGTCAGGGCACCAGCCGGGGAGAAGGCCAGTGTGCCATGTGATGCCGTGGAGGTTGCCAGGACGACGAGGGTGGGCAAAAGGAGGGGGTGCCGTGACATGAGACGCAACTCAAAACTGAGATGGCAATAAGTACGGCTGCCTCATCTCCTAGCTGGAAGAGGCGCAACTGGCTCTTCTGCGGACTGTGAGGGGAGGTATGTCGAAACGGAGAAGGACAAAAGGAACGAGTGCAATTCGTCGACTGGTGTCCCCAGCATCTCAAAGTGCCAGCTTGGGGCACTAACTGGGACAGCGAGCAGAGTAGAGGCCAGGAGACGGACAGCGGATAAAACATCTGATGCTCAAAAGGGCAAATACCAGAGCAAGCACAGTTTCTGTGAGAAAGCCAGGCGCGATATCAGATACTGGCAATAAAGGCAGTGATGTGCAAAGAGAAGGAGAGAGAAATAAAGTGTAAGAGCTGGAGATCACTGTCTATGCTGCCTGCCGCAAACAAGTCAGGCACCAAGACTAAACAGCGAGGACAGAAACCAAGTCATTAAGTCTGCGAAATCGACATGACATTTGTAGCACTAAAAGTTCTAGGTATTTGATGCCATACAAGACATGCGTGATACTAAGTGATCATTTAGACTCATTTAGACCAGAGGTAACCAAGTCTGAGGACAGGCTGCGTGGACGGAAACCATCAAATGGGCAGAGAGGGACAAGGGTTAACTTCTGTGAGGCGCCAGCATGTTCTGGTTTAGGGGCAGTGCTGACCATCTGCTTCCTGCTTTGACATTTACAGGAAGTCGACTGTTGCTTTTCCACGCCACAGGAAGCTGACACAACAGCATCCCTAGCCTCTGACTGCATGGGGCTGGTAACACAAACGTGGTTAAAGACGCTGCACTATGGGAAATATTATATGTGTGTGTATATATTTATATATATATTAGTGATGGACAAAATGATGCCTCATGAACCATTTGCTAAATGGTGCTCTTGGTATGTATCTATATATGGCCAGGCAGCATGGAGGCTAATGTGAAGCTGACAAGGCCAGGGGCTGGGAGGCTCTCTTAACTAGTCAGACCGAGGCAACAGAAAAATCAGGCAGCAGAAAGGAACTCCGCTACCCTTCAGGTACTATCCCCTTAAGCCGCATATTGATTACTGTGAAAATGCTTATCGATTAAGTTGACTAAACAGACAAGTACATTCTGTATGGCTACATTCCACATGCACTCAGTAGCCACTGGAGATTCATTTTTGCACACTGCTGTTGTGCTGAGCTGTTATTTTTTGCCACTTTGGTCTTGCAGTTGTCATTAATGCATCTGGCCATTCTCCTCTGACCTCTCACATGAACAAGGTGTTTTCAACCACAGAACTGCCCCTAACTGATGCTACATGTTTATGGCACCACCTAGTGCAATCTCTAGACACTGCAGCATGTGAAAATTGCTGGAGGGTGGCTGTTTCTAAGATGCTGGAACTACCATGTCTTTCACCAACAGTCCTAACAGGCAACAAATCACACAGGCCTTGGCTATTTTAATGCTTAGCCACAGAGTAACTGAACGACCCCCCCCCCCTCGGCTGTATGCATTCAGCAGCAGCCTTATGATTTCCTGTTTGGAGGTGCAGGCTGCATTATGCTGGTATACCTAATAAAGTGGGAATTAAGTGTACTTTACCTATTAAATTATTTAGAATGCTATATATATTTATATACAGTAACAAAGGCTGACGTTATATATAGACATTATGCCTTATAAAAAGCAACAGCTTTAAACCACACAGTGGTAGAACTGACCACAATAGATACCATTACAGCAGGAAGTAGAAAGTGCTTTTTATTCACAATTATAAATGGCTAAAATATCAAAAGCCAAAGCATCTGCGTCATTGTGCCTTCTCTAGACTGCAGTGCTTTGACCTTTAACTAGGTACCATGCACAAGTTACTGAACCTTAATAAATGCCCAAGGGAACACTGTGAGGTCTAGAGACATACAGAACGACAGGTTAGGTGGTCGTCTCATCTGGTTCTTTTTCCATCATTCTGAGGCAGAATAGTCACTGAAAACCCCAACAAAACCAGTGGGACTTTACTGGTTGAGACCGCGGTGTGCTGCTGTTCACCAGCCAGTAACATCTCCATCTCCCGTCATCCTGAACATGGGCTATCCAGTGTCATTTGATTTTCACTTCATAAAACCAGTGAAAAATGTATAAATGTGTCTCTTCATGCAAAATATAACCTGCAACCCTGCAGTCTGAAACCCTGCCCCCCGCGCTGCTTGTTACACTGGAAACCGCAACAGCAAAGGCCCCCCCATCTTATCATTCAGAGCAGCCGGGCCTGATGCAGGAAGTGCCTCATTCAGCCAAAGAAAGCCGACATTACAGCTGCCGGGCAGGAGCAGGCTTAAAGCAGCAAGTTTTTTGACTGGCGCAGAAAGAGGTGCCACAACACCAGCAGCCTACAGGTGTCACACTGACCCGTAGTGAGCCTTTAGCCCAGAGCGAGGCCTGACACTGAATCCATCTCCATAGCTCCCCCAGATGAATATCTTTGACTCCCTCTACTCACTTTACGTCTTAAAAGCACCATCAGAGCCAACGAGTGTCATTACTATGCATCTGATGCACTATTAAAGGCTGCTTTATTAAAGGCAGGGGTATCACCCTTTAAAGTGAAGTGGCTACCGGCAGACGGAGGACATCTTGCCGAAGCACGGACGTTGCTGGGAGTTACCCGCTGACCTCGCCCGCCTGCGACATCATGCCGCTGATCGCTGGCTCACACCGCCTGCCCCAGTGAGCCCCAGCAGCCAGTGACAGGAGTCTCCCAGCCATCTGCTCACCCGCAGGGTCTTTAGTCAGAGCTCTGACGGAAAGTGGCTCAGCAAAGCCCTCCCGCCTGCTATTATTCCCGGAATGTTGCTACCGGACCGGAGCGTTAGCCCAACACTATTTTGTATGCCGACGAGTAAAAATAATGAAGGATAAAAAGGTTCTGAATGGGAGAACATTCAGTTTATCATTGCCTTCTCCTCTGTAAAGGACACTGTGCTAGCCGATCAAGGAAAAGCCTTAAAACAGCCTTATTATGGTCTGCTTCGGGCACATGACTCCTGCTTGGCCTCCACATGAAATACATTTGCGTTACTTCACTCTGAACACACAATGGCTCACTGTATGCAGTCAATGGGCGTCTTAGTAACTCCATATTATCCAGCCGCTGAGCAGCTGTTTCCATGACACGCCACTCTTCTGAGAGCTGTAAATGATGGCCATGTACCCACCGAGCACATCCACTGGTCAGTCACCCCCTATAACAGGTTGCCATGGCAATGCACCATTAGCGTCGTTGATGGTGATGGGTGGCAGAATTATTTACTGGGAACAGATAGAATATATGTGGGGGGAGGGGTAATTTATACGGGGGGCAGGGGGTGTATGCTTTTGCAAAAGATGCCAAAACATTCCGTGTGAATGGCGGAGAAGGCGGGAGCGGTTAGCCTGGCTCCTACGAAACACATGGGGCACACAGTGTGGTAAGGAGTCCTGGTAGCGCGGGGCACAGCTTTAGGGGAACCCCACTGCGGCACCAGCCCCCAGCAGCCGGCATAGCAAAACGTCCCTGTTGTCACCGAGTTCTGCACACAGCATCCCGCAGCACCGCGGGACAAGAGGCCGTACCTGTCACTGAGGCATCAGTGGCTGGCCCTGCCGCCCCACCCACTCCTGTCCTGTCTGAGTGCGAATGTCATACTCAGAAGCGAATTCCCAGTAAGACAGGACATGTAGCAGATGCACAGAATATGAAGTAGGGGGCTGAAATGCTCCATGTGCCCAACAGAGCTCTGCAGGAGCTCAGCTAGACGCCGTCCTCTTCTTCTTCATCCCCGTGTCTCAAGGATCACAGACGGACGCATCCTGTCTGCCACTCAGTGCACCGGAAATGGCTTTTCTGGCTTGCTAATTGACATGGTATGATGTGTGCAGGGTCCTATTGTGTATACCTGTGGCCACTTGTGTGTTTTATAAATTTATTTTAACAACATACACATTTTCCTAGTGCAGATGAAAAGGGACACTTAACATTAAACAAAAATAAAAAACATGCAAAATAAACAAGGAGATAATGCAACTCAACACAACTACTCTTGCAAATGTGAGAACTCTAAATAAGTCCTTGCAAATGCACACTGTAAACACATCTGATCTTTAAGCACAAATATTCCAAACACAATATACTTGTGAATATGAAAGAGAATGAAGGTGGCCATAAAGATTACAGATTAAAGATTAGAGTTTCTTTTTGGGCAAGTACTTATTTAGAGCTCAGGGATTCATGAAAGAAAGCTTTAAAAGGAGCAAACCTGATTGGCTGGTGCTGTTGCTGCGTAGGGGACACTTGTGGCAGGAGTTGTTGCTGCAGAGACAGTAGCAGGCGTAGCACTGTACATCATGGGTACTTTATCAGGAAGGGAACCATGGAAGCAATGAACAGGTAGGCGGGGCATTATGGTAACCATGGCAACAAGTGAGG
The DNA here is from genome assembly GCA_026780765.1 of Petrocephalus schoutedeni. Classification (NCBI taxonomy): domain Eukaryota; kingdom Metazoa; phylum Chordata; class Actinopteri; order Osteoglossiformes; family Mormyridae; genus Petrocephalus; species Petrocephalus schoutedeni. The sequence goes on from JAODKL010000036.1 coordinate 20,940,642, forward strand.
TTTTTTTTTTTTTTTTTGCATGGTGAATATTACAGAGCAGCAAGCCATCGTTAGGTTAGACCAGCAGATGGCATGCGATCACGATGCAAAGCAAAGAAGCACAGGGAGATATAAAGAAAAAAAAAGAAGGGGAAAGCAGATTACAATCACATTTAGGAAATTTAACAATATAATCAGTGATTCCCAGAGAGGCTAAGTCTTTCATTGCAAAAAGCATCAGATTAACCATGAAGGTTAATTTTCAATATGCTTCATGCAACATACTTTAACAATGCTGATAAAATTTAAAACAAACAAACATCCACAAAACACTAAGACTACTACTAATGCATGGCGTTTAACATAAATAAATAATTTGTGAATATTATTCTTCTGGGAAACTGATCAAATTTCCTGGTTCACATAGCACAACAAAGGACATATTAGCTGATATTAAAACCTGGAATTGCTTGTAATTTTAGTCTGATAATTTTATAGTTTCATTTTGTTTTTCTTTTGTTTTCCCTACAGTGCGAGTTTGTCTGTAGTAACACAGTTATGACATAATAATGGTCAACACAATTATAATGTAAATAATGGCAAACACCAGCCTTGTCAGGAACAGTACTGATGTTAAGAGAGACACAGAAAGACAAGCTGAACCCCATCACCTGGAAAACACGGCCTCTTACAGGTGAGTTAAAAGTGGCTTGACACGTTCCCTTAGCACCGAACCTGCACGTAACAGATGGGGGGGGGGGGCAGCACTCTTCTGATGTACTGACCTGACAAGGGAGCACATGGGTGTGTCTGTAAGGGAAATGACCCCCCCAGAGGAGAAGAGCAGTGTGCAGGCTGACCCCCCCCCCCCATAGCGCATTGGCGCTGCATGCAGGAACACGCTCATCGATTGTGGAGCGGAATGCGTCTAGGCGGAGGCGGCAGAGTGCATGACAAGCGCGTCTTTTAAATCAGCTGTAAGAGCCTTTCCCCCGCCAGGGCTCCCACTTTATTAAAAACAGAAGGAAAAGGAGAGACCTACCAATGCTGGTAGCAGGAGTCATGCACAAGACTGACCCTGTGTGATCATGCAGTGGACAGTGAACAGAGGTTAACAGAGGGGGAAAAACACAGGTTAGAAAGGCTGGTTTCGGCATGCCTTACAGACTCAGACGCTAATAATCACCTCTATGCACTCCTCTTAATCTATATTCGCCAAGGATCTCTCTGGCTAGGTGCCGACGTGCACCCGAGCCACAGAGACAAGCCGGGGGCGAGGCAGAAAAGACGGTGGTTAACGGGCGGGGGAGGGGTGGTGCCGGAGGAGGGCAGGGTGGGAGTTCAACACGGGTACGGAAGACTGCAGGCAGCTTCAGGCAGGAGTTAGCGATTGTTCTGATTAGGGGGAGCAGCTGCATTTTGATTGGGCAATACAGAGGGGGGGCTGGGGGGAGGGTGAGGCACTGACAGGGTTAGAGGCACGGGGGTGGAGCCAGGTACTACAAATTAGATCATTGGCTGGGACAGTGGGCTGACGCATTGCATCAATATATAAAAGACCAGTAAGACTGGCAGGCTAATAACATGACCCTCCCCACCCCCACCTCCCACCCCCACATTTCAGTGTCAGGAATGGTGCACAGCTCCTTTAAAGGATCCTGCCTGCCCACTGGGAGTCACATGCCGGAGCCTGCAGCGTCTGAGATGCACACAGCCCAGAGCACTTAACAGAGCTGTTAGCTGTTTTTAACTGGGCAGGAATGACGCCCCCCTGCAGCGCTCTGCGCTTACACACTAGCAGGCCTCGTGTTTGTGTCAAAATACACAAGCGTATCTTCAGGATCATTTATCGTTAACCGCATGTCACAAGAAAAGTCACACCCCATCACAGGTTGTACCTGGCAACAGTGAGAACTTATTGTAATATTGGGCAGTTTAAGATATATCTGTCCGCGATTCTTCTTTGACACTGTACCACATCTCTGGCATAAATCATACTCTAAATGCTAGTGTGCGGGCCGCACAGAGCTGAGCTGGCCAGCGCTTTTAGGTGGCACTACAGCCACGTGCCGAGCCTTTAAAGGACAAGGCCACAGTGGGGAAAGCGGATGGGTGCCACTTGCAGACTGAAAGAGACGGCAGAGTGGGCATCAGGACTGGCCGCGACACCGGTGTCTGCGGGACGCAGCTTAGACGGGGGCGGTGGGGAGAGATGGGGAGGGAGCGGGGGTCCACAGGGAGTTGGGGGGCGTACCTGTGGGGAAGAAGGTGGCAGGCTGTTGGAGCTGTGCGCTGGCCAGGGCCTGCTGGTAGTGCAAAACGCTGGGGCTAAAGAGCGCGCTGGCACCGTTGCTCTTCTCCAGGGCGGGCCGCTTGGGGAGGGGCTGCAGCATACCGTGCGGGAAGGCCTGCATGACAGGGGCACAGGGTCAAAGGCACTGCTGCCGAGGGTCAGCACTATGGCGCCCCCTACATGCCGTCTGTCTTTCCACATGGATACAATCGTTATGAAAATGCCACAATGATGTACTCCATGTTAAATTAACCACAGGGACGATGAAGAACTGCACGATAAACATCTATCAAGGCATTAAGCTATAAGGTAGCAATTAAAACATTTATCTAAACACATACAATTTTAAAATGATCATAAATATAAGACGGCTGGCATTGTTACATTTACTTTTACTTTTAATAATCCACTACAAAAATTATACTTGGAATATTTTTGAGTTTTAATAATTAATATTCTGTGATGGCAATGATTCTGTAAACAAATACTGGATGAACCCTACTGATTTTAAAATAAAAGCCAAATCAAATTCTGTGAGTTGCTACAGTACATTAAAAAGCTACATGCAAAGCAAAAGGTGAAAGGTCAAAGTACCAGATCTACAGTTGCCTCGAGGGGTCGCTTCATTGCTTTGGCAGTCGACTGAGTCTTTAAATAGCAGGCAGCGAGCACATGATGGCAGTGGGCCAATGGGATTCAAGCGTATTAACATACAGGTAACAGCAAGCAGAGGTGCATCATGGGGACAGCATTGCATTGTGGATAGGTGAGAAGGAAAAAAACAAAAAAAAAAAACAAAATAATCTGAATGCAGTATACCACATACAAAACAATAGGCATGCACATAAACAAAAAACTTACAAAGAAATATATTGCTAAGTTCTGAATTAGTACGGAAGCAAAAAGCAACTACTTTACTTTAGTTAAAAGCGTAAGAAATGTCAGAATCGTAATACAGAAAGGAATTGCGATTGCAGTTTTATGCTAGCTATGCTTTCATCCTCTTCTAATAGATCAAACATACTAGTAAATAAAACAGCAATTTCCTTTACCCCTAAGTGAGTTATCAAGCAGAACTGTTCCACAGTACATTAAATATAATACATTTATCATGATACTATAAACAAATAAATGTGTATTCATTTTCAAAGTCTAAACAGTAGAATATCTCGGGTACATAAAACATAAAAGTACTTATTTACACTTGTTTGGTATCGTGTAACATTCAGAGTTAGACAGCCCTTGATCTGCAAAGGCAAATCTAGTACCAACCACAGTAGTTCTGAACAATAACAGGCAGCCTCACTTGCAAATATCCATGTAGCTCAGACTCCACCATTAGCATTCTTTTGTGATCAGTGTGGTAATATGAAGAGCCAGAAGGACATAATTCCACACTAGGTGACATTAGAATTACGTAAGCTGAAGAGAAACTCTGGGCATTGGATAACCGTGAGCATGCTGAAGGGCCTTCCGTCAAATCAATGGCAAGTTGTGTTTATTCATTGGAAAATAGTTTGGCATTGTCTACTTATATTCACTGCAAGGCAAACTAATACACGTAAAGCACCACTGCTCCATATGGGGGATGATGAGGGATGTGTTCCACATCCTTTTGTTATGGGGGGGGTACCTCGAGCTTATCTCTAACACAGTCACATATCAGAGCTGTAGCTCCACTGCCAATTTCACACGGACAAACTGGTTAAGCTGGTGGCCGGGGGGGGGGGGGGGGGG
>JAODKL010000036.1:20944750-20960720 GCA_026780765.1 Petrocephalus schoutedeni
GGGGCGGGGTCACTTTTTAGAGAATGTGGAGCTCTGTTAATTTACCTCTTTGTATGCACTTAGTTTTTTTTTACTTGTTTCTTATAATGATGTGGACATTCTTTTAGTCCTAAGGAAGCAAATTTAACAAATTTTTGTTTTCCTATTTTTTTAGCAAAGTACTATTAAAGGAAATACAAAGGTTAGTATGATGTAAGGGTCTTTCTGTTACTGATGCTAACACTATTACAGGTGAGCAGACCCATGGATATGTGGAGTACAGGTACAACATCAAAATAAGATGAACAATACTAATGGGATGCAAGCAGGCTGTGGGAAACTCATGTAACATTAAATGGCAAGCAGAAATGTAAAAATAATACTAAAACATAAAGAATGATAGAAGAACACCATGGCACAGATATTCTTCAGGGGAGAGGCCATGCAAAAGCAGTTCTCTTATAAAACGGAAATGAGGATCGGAGGGAAAGACTCAGCGAAGCGTGGGCAGAATCCCAAGCTGGAAATCACCAGTTAATCTAAACTAATGAGATGCATTTGATTTGTGGGGGCTGGGCGAGGGGGGCCCGAAGATGCCGCAACGAGCAGGGACCGCGGCGGCTAGGGGCCGCGGCGCAGCGCAGGAGGGGAAGGCCAACGCGGCCAGACGGAGCGCCGAGCGCAGGGGCGACTCAGGACGCCACCGGCAGCTTGCGGAATCTCGTAAGGATCTGGAAATAGCGGCAGGGGCAGGACCTCGGCAGCTCTGCTCTTCACCGGGCTGGCGGAGGTGTCACTTGAAACGTGGGCGTTCTGCAGCGTCTCATTCAGATGGGAGGCTTTTAAAGGGCTGCATGGGGGGTGGGGGGGATTCCTTCTGGCTACAGTGAAAAATATGCCCTGTGCTGCATGATTTACATGGAGTTAGAATATGGTATACCTCAGAGGAGAGGCTCACGCTCTACATGGAAAGATCATTTCTCAGAAAGAGACGGATAACACAAATTCATAACGCAGTCTGCAGTCAGGGTACTGGTGATGAATAAAAAAGGCGGCCGGTGTGAAGAATTACTGATGTCCAGTCACCTTCATTACACAGACACACTCTGCTGGCCAGTGCTACTAGGAAGATGGAGGGACTCTGATACTGATGGTGTCTGTCCTCAAAACAAACAGCAGTGGCTAGACACCCCTGCGTTGTCCACTGGCAAGGACATGCAGGTCCCGTGCCACAAAATAATGCTTTCGTTGTTTCTTGTGCAATGGCTCAGCAGCCCTGAAGGTACCCTGCTAGTGTGAGACAGGGCAGTGTGGGTCAGGGCATTGTGGGTAGGACAGTGTGAGGCAGGACAGTGGGGGCAGTGTGGGGCAGGGCAGGGTGAGGCAGGGCAGTGTGAGACAGGCCAGCGTGGGGTAAGGCAGTGTGATGTAGTGTGAGGCAGGGCAGGGTGATGCAGTGTGAGGCAGGGCAGCATGGGGTAGGACAGTGTGATGTAGTGTGAGAAAGGACAGGGTGATGCAGTGTGGGGTAGGGCAGTATGATGCAGTGTGAGGCAGGGCAGGGTGATGCAGTGTGGGGTAGGGCAGTATGATGCAGTGTGAGGCAGGGCAGGGTGATGCACTGTGAGGCAGGGCAGCGTGGGGTAGGGCAGTGTGATGTAGTGTGAGGCAGGGCAGGGTGATGCAGTGTGAGGCAGGGTAGCGTGGGGTAGGACAGTGTGATGCAATGTGAGGCAGGGCAGGGTGATGCAGTGAGGGGTGGGGTGGGGCATAGCTCTGGGCAGGACGCCATGCTGTAAGCCAATGAGGACTATGCTCTGCCATGCAGAGGCCTCACAATCTGAAAGGATGTCACAAAGAAAAATGAAGCTGGATGTCCGGTCTCTTGACTAAATATGGAAAATCTTATGAAAAAATTGGTAAACTTCACTGCCTAGATAAACTTGTGTTTGTATTCACCATCTACAAGCCCGAAATGCTCACTAATGAGCTACAATGGATTCAAAGCTGTTCTTTCAGTTTGGCTTGAAAAGTACATTTTCAGTATATTTTAATTCAATTTAAAATTGATCTGTTCACCAGTTTTATGTAACTAGGGAGAGTTTTTAGGACTTTCTGGACTGTAATGATGTATTTTATTGTTCTTACAGAAGAGCTGAAACATTTCCCGAAAAAGCGCCACATCGCAGCCGCGTCTTTGTAAGGCTCGCATCTCACAGCTCCTGCTCACGGCCGGATTACATCTGCAGGCTGTGCTCTACATACAGCCAGTCACCATGGTTCCATTCCTGAATGGTGTCCAAAACAGTGCTCCACATTGTGCCTAGTAATTAACCAGTTTAACCATTTAAAATCAATGACCATTTAATGTGTAATACTTCCAAATTCATATATTAGAATTTTTATCATTTGAATAATTTAGATGATACATCAGAAGAAATCCCTCTAAAGATTAATGACTATTTCCTAAATTAGTCTAAATTTAAAAAGTTACGCTAAAAAAGATCTTAATATATTTATGTATATAATTTATAAATTATTCATTTCTCTTTTGGGAACAGAGAAATTCAATTCAATAAATTAAAATTTATTTAAAATTTCTAGTCACCTATTAATTGACTCCTCAACAAGAATGATATGTGCCAAGACCAAACTATTTTCCATGTGTGCTGTTTGTGAAGTCTGGGGGCATGTGACTGTGGTCCCTCATTAGTAGCCTATGGCTTTGTGTCAGAGAGATATTCCCTCCCATCAATATTCCACCGGGCTGCTGTCTAGACCAAGGGGGTGCAGTCTCAGACCTCCAGGGACCGAGGTCTTGAAAGCAGCCTACAGCTTTCATTCAGAGACTCGGTGACTGACAGCCAGGGCAACAAACCAGCCCGGCAATTAAGAGCTGAGCCGAATCTGAAGCCAGCAAGGCCCTGGCCCCAGAGAGCTGCACCTGTCCGGCTCAGTTGGGAGTCTGGAGCTCGGGAGTGATACAGGGTGTCTACGGGGGTGTGGTGTGGGAGCAGGGGGAGGAGCCGGCCCGGGTACTCACCATGGCTGCAGCGGCCGCCTGGGCGGCCACGGCGGTCTGACTGGCCTGGTGCTGCGCGGCCTTGATCTTGGCCTGCAGGTGTGCCGGCGGGTGGAAGTACTTGCACTTCTCGCGGGAGCAGCGGCTCTTGATGTAGTCCATGCAGACGGTGACAGTGTTGTCGCTCGTGTCGATCATGGGGCTGTCGCTGGGGTGCGCGAAGCGGCAGTCCGTCTCACCCCGCGCACAGTTACCCCGCTGGAACTCGCGGCACACCTGCACACAGTGGCCACACGTGTGCACGCACAGACACACAGACAGACACAGAGGAACAGATATAAGGCCCAAATTGTAAGGTCAGCTATATCCAATGCCTGCTGAAGCTAGGAATAATATTATATATTATGAGAATAACAGCATAACTCCTCTGGCAGAAAGGTCAAAGTGAAAAATGCGGAGTAGCCCTGAGGGTGGCAGGAGAAGCTACAATCTACACCCATTCGAGAAAAACCTTCCTTTTGAAAAGCAGACCAGATGGATCCATATACTGTTTCTGTTTTAATGTCAATGGAAAATAGACCAAGGAAGGACCAAATCGTCTTTATGACTCCCTTAAAATAGAGATATCACTCATTACACACTTCCTGACAGGCTTATAGGGCACTTGGTGGATTCTTTTCAAAGGCTTTTCTCTGGCTCACGCACACAGACACACACACACACTCTGAGACATCAGGCTGCAAATGCACTTTGGAGCAGTGAGGGCCTAATTGAGCCGAGACGCTGAATGGCCTGTATCGATCCTGAATTGACTGCTCCACTTAACGAGACAGGGCGAGCTTTTTCGGGACACTGGGTCTGATAACGTCACCCGACACAGACCGACTACTGATGTGGCCTAGCGAAGCACCTCTGTCCCGGACTATTAGATCAGAGCTGGACCTGAGGATCAGTGGCGGCTGGAGGGGGGACTGGTGAGCAGAAGAGCCGTGTCTGGGAGCTGGGGAATGAACCCTCTGCTTATCACAGCTCTGCAATAACAGGCTCACCGCTGGACATTAAAGGGTGAGATCAGGCAGACGCATAAGCATATACACATTTACATTTATGCAGCTGATGCTTTCGATCTGAGGATCACAGCGCAAGCATCAGCCAGCTCCCGGGAGGACATGGGGTTAAGGGCTTTGCTCAATGGCACAATGATGATATAATTACTCTGCCAGCCACTGGATTTGAACCCACGACTTCCCAAATATACGCACTGCCCTGCCACATAGATACAGAGCATACACTCTACCCTGCCACACAGATATTGAGCGGTGTTTCTCAAATCAGTCCTCAGGGAACTCTAGACAGTCCAAGTTTTTGCTCTCCCCTAGCTCCCAGGGAATTGGGAGGGTGCAAAAACATGGACCATCTGGGGATCCCCTAGGACTGGTTTGAGAAACACTGATATAGAGCATACACTTTACCCGGTCGCATAGATATAGGGCGTACACACCACTCTACCATAAAGATATAGATATAAAGCATACAGAACATACAGAGTGCATATAAAGCCTGTATGTAGAGTATGTTAATCTTGGTGCATGACTGATTGTGGCCAGAGTTACTGGGCAAGACCTTAATAACTGAGCACAAGAGTGGTAGAAGGTGACGGCCCTGCCCCCCAATGGAGCTGAGGAGCTGCAGGGGTACCTCCAGCTTATCGGTGCGCAGGAGCTTCTGGGTGGAGGAGGAGCCCTGCACTGTGACGGGGGGGCTGCCGGGCACGATGACCGGGGTGCTGGGCAGCATCTCCGTGGGAACCAGGCCCATCCCATGACTGACGGGGCTCAGGTAGGGGGTGTAGCTGATTCCGGGGCTCGTCCCTAGACCTTGGCTCACTGGAAATGTAGGCTGGGGGGCAAAAACAACAAGCATATCATTAGCAGTGTTGGGGGGTAACGAGTTACATGTAACGGTGTTATGTAATTTAATTACAATAAAATGTAACTGTAATCCAGGTGTAATTGCAGTTACTTATGGAAATATTCATGATTGCAAGTTTAGTTACATCTTAATATTGTATGCAAAACCTTGCCGATATGTTTAATAATAGTATTTTTATTACTTTGCGTTTTTCTTATGCAAAACACCCTCCTTTGCTATTTCCCTCCACAGCCGAAAGTTTGATACTATTTTGATGCTTTTGATTGGTTATCCTGTCGCGTCTACATTTGTGGTGCCACTTCTGCTAATTAACTTGCCTGAGCGGTCTGAGTTTCTGTTGTAGGCAATGTCAGACAAAGAAAGAAAGGCATTCCAGTGCTGGAAATACATAAAAAAACATTTCCGATACCTTTCAGAAAAAGGTACAAATTTAACTGTGCAATGTATTGCTTGTTTGCTGTGAAGATGTTGTTGACACTGACAAAATCTATGTTCAATCTCAAGAAACATCGAGAGGTAAGTGCAGCTTACAGTAACTACAAACAGTCATATTAAACAAAGCAGGGAAGACATGTCTACCTTCAGCGTGCCACACCATGCTTCTAAAGTGTAATGCCTGGTACACACTGTGTTATTTCAGCGATCTTATAAGATCATTACCAATCACACTGTCACGTATCTAATAATGTAGGCTACGGCAGGTATGCAGACTGTACGATGACGACACCAACTCAATCGTAAGCTACGATGCATAGGAGAACAAAACAAAATGTACACACTGACAGCATGCGTAAACACCATAGTAAATTGCGAAGTGTGTACCGCACTTTAAAGCCACACTTGCACTTCTGATCCCATTGACAGAAAATGTGCCGTCCTCCTTTAATATGCTAAGGATATTATATTATATATAGGCTATTATATTATCTCAACCAATTAATTAATACTGATTATATATTTTTTATAATTATGTTAACTCATGTATTGAAAGGAGTTTGACAGTAGTAAGCGTTTAGTACTGCTATAAGGTAAACACTGCCAGGTTACAAAATTTCAAAATGGTTTACAGTTGAGAATATTCATTCATAATTCAGTATCAAATGTAATTAGTTACATTACTTTTAGTTAGTAATTACTAAATAAAAATACTAATTACTAGTAATACTATTACATTTTAAATAGGGTAACTTTGTATTGTAACAAATTACATTTCCGAAGTAACATTCCCAACAGTGATTATTAGAGTGTAACCCTTAAAAAGAACACGTATCATAAAGGACTAAAGGATGCAATATGAATCAGAACGGGAAGCCGCCTTTCATTTCTGCAGGGATAAATTATCTTTTCACTGACCAGACATTTTTTTTTGAAAATGCAGATAAATATCGGGTGGTGACTTTGTGCCCTGCAGTAACTAAGAACGGCTGTCCCCCGCTGCACTGCGGGACAGGGTGCCGGGGGGGGGGCTAATACAGCCAATACTGTGACAGTGTTCAAACAGTGATCCTCTGTTGCACAGCACGGTTTGAGCAGCTGCTTGTGTGAAGTCCATGCCAGCTGCAGGCTAGGCGGCGCACACACCCCTGCGACTAGACCCCCTTGCCCCAACACATGGCCCCCCAGGTCCCACCAATTGAGCCCCTGGCCCTGCCAATCAGCACCCCAGCCCCGCCAAACGGCCCCCTGGTCCTACTAATTGCCCCCCCGCCCCTGCCAATTGGCCCCCAGCCCCACCAATCAGCCCACAGTCCCACCAATCGGCACCCTGGCCCCACCAATCGGCCCCCTGGTCCCACTAACTGGCCCCCCGATCCCGCCAATCGGCCCCCAGCCCCACCAATCGGCACCATGACCCCACCAATCGGCCCCCAGTCCTGCCACTCAGCCCCCCCAGCCCCACCAATCGCCCCCCGGTCCCTGTGTGGCTCTACCCATGGTCAGCTGCTGCTTTGAGGGAACGTGGGGGTGGGGGTCTGAAATATTCCTGAAAGGGACAGTGACCAGCCCCATGCACACTCCTTCCAGTAATGGGGGAGGCTGAGGAGGAAATGCCATTTGAAGACCAGCTGGTGAGTGGGGCCCACAGGGGGCAGAGTCAGCACATGTGTGTGTGCTCGCGTGTGTGGTCGATGTCCCCAGTTAGCCTCCACAGGGAACACACGCATGTAACGTAAGCCATCAGGGGGCGTGCCAGACTCACCACGGGCTGCATGGTTGTGCCCGGGATCATGAACTGCATCTGCTGGGCCAGCATGGCCGCTGCAGTCTTCTGCTGGATGAGGTTGTTCCGTCCGTTTATCTCTAGCTGGGTCTTCAAGTGTGCTGGTGGGTGAAGGTATTTGCAGTTCTCTCTCGTGCATCGGCCCTGTGACCAAAGACAGAAAAACAGAAGAGGGACATCAATGAGGAAGAAAGGGCCATTCGCAAAACGAGGCCTGACTGCCTCAGTCCAGCTGGGGTAGCCCTGGAAATGGGGAAATAACACGTGTAAATAATAAATTGCCGTTATCGGGGGGGGGGGCTCTCGCAGAATGACGTGAGCGCAGGGTGGGACAGCTTCACATCCTCTATCACACGCCCAGGGCCTCCTAGCATCCACACAGGGGTCAAATCCATAAACGCCAAGGATTCTTTTCCAGCTAGCGCCCCGTAGTTCTGACCTTCATTACCAGGGCCACGACAGTTTAATTGGACACATGAACAGAAAATGGTAAACGGTAGACGCACGTCCCTGTTTGCGGCAGGGTGCCCCCCGGTGACAGGGCCCCGCGGGCGGCATGCTGACCCACGACCGCACCTCCAAGTCCAGGCAATACGCCCTGGGATAACCGCAGGCGGTGCAGTGCGGCCTGGAACTGTCAGCAAAGGTTAGGGGCAGAAATCCCACCTCTGTAGCACCTCTGAGGGAGACGCTCGGCCGAGTGGCGGGGGTAACCCAGCCCTATTCCCTCCCACAACAGGCAGCCTTTAATTTATGAAGTAGCTTTGAGCAAAATCAGCAGCCAGGCAAGTAATATTAGAAACGATGTAAATAACTGCTTTTAATACTGGTATCCATATTCCTTGTTAAAAATAAATACCCCTTGCATCTTTTCATGGTTCATAAGCAATAAAAATATCTTAACTGTTCACGGCATTCAAATTAAGATCTTGTGTATAGCCTTGTGTAATATAAAATAGCTGTATGGGGATGTACAGGAAGTTAAATTAAACAGCGGGCTCAGCACGGTCAGGTGGGAGGTCATTTATCATTTTCTCTGTGAATAAAAATTGTAAACGCAGACTTTCTGGTTCTTAAAACATATCTGGGGTTGAGAGCTTTAAATTCCATTTACAGCTTCTGTGACACCACAAAACTGAGCCACCAGTATGACACAAATTTAGCGTTCTGACAACTGATACTCCCTGATGTGACTGAAATAGCTTCATGTTAAAAGTCTTATATATAGGACTGATGAATGCAGGAAAACACTGTGTACGTGACACGTTTCTGTTCTGCGGGCATCGCTCACATCCCCTGGGCTTAAAGGATCCAGTGATAGGGGAAGGAGAGGAAGGCCACGCAGGCCACGCTGGCGGTGTGAGCGATCGGCTTCCAGAGAAGTCCGACACTGCCCCAGCCTTCTGTGATCCCGCACAGGTGGACGTGGGGTGTTGGTGGTGACGGCTTCATATGCACAGTGAGAAGGGAGGAGTGCGTTGATCTGGTCAGCAGACGTCATAACACAGCCAGCCAGTGCTCTGGACATATTAATGCAACATCTACTCACAACGAGTGACCGGTGATTCGGGTTAGGGCCACAACTTTCCTTACCGAGCCAACGATTGACCCATAGCGTCACCAACAAACAAAATGACTGCTTTCAGAACTGACATTCCACTAAGTACAAATAGGAAAACCACACATATTCTACACAGGGTCCTGAGGAGGGGGGCTGTAGACTAAGGCCAGGCAGTGTGAAGCTGGGGAACTCAGTGAACTGGGTGCCAGGCCTATCGCTGAGTGGGCACACACACACACACACACACAAATTGTACTACTGTATCTTAGTGAGAACCATCTATTCATTCCTATGGGAAAAACCCTAATCTCAATCAAGACATCCCTAACCCCTTCCCAGCCCTAACCTCAACCATAAGTAACCAAACAAAATACAAAACTTTTGGCATTTTTCATTTCAAGTCGAGAATGTAATTTATTATCTTTTACAGGGCTTTGAGAGGACAGATGTACTGAGTAGGTGTCCATTATTCCTCTATAAAATTACACATTAAATGAATTTATGCATTAAAGTTTTTGATGTTTAAACATATAATTGTTTTTCTAACCCAGACCCCCAGGTTCTCCTGGCTGAAGGTGCCGGGCTGACGACTCACACTGACGGGCACAGATAGCATTCACCTTATAGCTGCTTTAAGACAGGTTAGCGTGCTAAAGGGTATACCGGGGAAACCCATATGTGAGGAGGGAAAAAAAAGAGATAAAATGCATGCTGCCAGCATCTCTGGAAACATTGCTAGACAACACCAGGCTACCTGTCCACAGACACATAGTATCACAGGCACACAAATCTGCGTCTGTACAAGCAGTCCCATTTTCTTGTGTGCCTAAGGAAACTCCAGTACAGTTAGTAGTGTACTGGGATGGCTAATACTTTTTAAAAGCTAGAGAGAACCCTGCACACACACAGACAAGGGGTAATTCAAAATGCAGAGACAGAATGGAGGTGGGATTCAAACCTGCACCATGCTACCCCAAAACTAGCACCTGTAAGCGACAAACAAACATCAACTCTAAGTGAAACGAGAGATAACCTCTCTGCTTTACAGCTGAGAGACAGACAACATCAATGTCAGACAAAGTCGATTCATGGGGGTTTTATCACAATGACGGGACCGTGCATTAACGGCATTTGGCACTGAAGCATCGTGCTGGACCTGGCCCGTGACATCATGAACTGTGAAATGAGATAAGCCCCTGAGAGAAACTGCAGCTCACAGAAAAATCCTTGCTGCTTTCTTTCTGACAACTTAGACCCGTATTATTAAGCCCCATTTTTATGTCCCATGATGCGGACCGGTGGCCTGTGCTGATCCAGACCGGAGACCATGCAGAAAGGGGGGGAAGCGGCTAAGGTCACATTTGTGAGCGATACGGGGATCTTAAGGACAGCAGACAGGCTTTGGCTGAGAATGAGTATTATTTTGTGCTTTACAGCCAGAAAAATGAAAAATTAAATGTAGTACAAAGGAACATTAAGACATCGCCTAGCTGTTATCAGCCATAAAAGAACCTCAGAGCACTGACATATTAATCCATTAGGGTTTAATGGGTATTAAGCTTCATGAGAAAGACTGTGAAATGGAATAAGACTCAGCTCGCCGCCATAGCACGGCATTCTGTCACGGCCACGGTGGGAGAAGGCACCAGTGCAAGTCCCATCGGCGCCCTGGCCAGGTGCTCGGTCAGGACGAGTGTGAACGACAATGCTTCTGGGGCTCCTCACTTCGGAGGCACGCGCTGAGCATGCGTATGGCTGGGAGTGACCTCTCGTGCCTGTGATTTGCAGGTGTGCATGCCTTACCGGGAGGACACACTTTGGGGATTTTACCATTTCGCTGCAAAACTGCAGCCTTTTCATTTAAAGCAAAGAATACTGAAACACTGTAACTTCAAAAGGTATAAGGTTAACAAAATGTTAAAATTTGTTTTGCAACAAAACCCCATCACTACAACAGAATAAAACTCTTTGAACACCAGTGATGATGTTTAGGCTTTGTAGTAGGAATTCACAAAAGTGACCTTTTTCCAACATATACAAAAATATAAGTTTTAAAAATATGGCTCCGACTGGGCCCGCACAATTCACCGTGCTCCCGGCACCACAGAGCGGGTCTCATGGGAGCCAGACAGAGGGAGCACGGATGCAGATGTGGCGTTCAAACGGGCAGCTCGGGAAGGCTTAAAGGAACAGCTGAGCGGCGGAAACCTGGGGATCTCCACACACAACCATCTCAACGCCTCTGTTCTGGGATGCCTGGATCTGCTTGCCAGCTCCCAACTGCTGACTCCCATTCAATCCTGAAACATAGCTCTGGGAATTGACTGCACCAGTCTTTGTAGGGATAACATCAAAAAAGCCTCAATTACCTTTTTTCCCAGCAGCAAATAACCACCCCCCAAAAAAATAAAAAAAAAATAAAATCCAATGTATGGTGGAACTTAATGTGCTCTACATATTCTAATTAAATCCTAGGAGGATAAAAAATGAAAGCTCCTAATTTCATAAACAGATTAGGATTTCTCTCATTTAACCCATTAAAACTTTCCCCTTTGGGCTCATATTAATTATTCCCACTTATTGTCCCCATTAAGACCCCCGTGGCTCAAACAATGAGGCGGATCCCAACATAAAAGCTAAGGATGCCAAGCAACGTAACAATGAAGCTTGTGTGCAACATGTTATGCTTACGTTATACCTTAGAGCTTGATTCTGTGTTTACGTTATACTCTATGTACTCAGTCCGCACGGCACTCCGCTGTACTCAGGGCATGGCTCTGTGTTTACGTTATACTCTTTTTACTCAGTCTGCATGGCCCACTGGTTGTCCGCTGCGCTGGGGGCTCGGCTCTGTGTTTACATTATACTCTATGTGCTCAGTCTGCATGGCCCTCCACTGTACTCAGGGCATGGTTCTGTGTTTATGTTATACTCTACGTACTCAGTCCGCAAGGCCCATCGGCTGTCCGCTATGCTGGGGAGTCGGCTCTGTGTTTACATTATACTCTATTCAGTCCGCAGGGCTCATCAGCTGTCCGCTGTGCTGAGGGCTCGGCTCTGTGCTTACATTATACTCTATTCAGTCCGCATGGCCCATCGGCTGTCCACTGTGCTGAGGGCTCGGCTCTGCGTTTACGTTATACTCTATGTACTCAGTCCGCATGGCCCATCGGCTGTCCACTGTGCTGAGGGCTCGGCTCTGTGTTTACGTTATACTCTATGTACTCAGTCCGCATGGCCCATCGGCTGTCTGCTGTGCTGAGGGCTCGGCTCTGTGTTTACGTTATACTCTATGTACTCAGTCTGCATGGCCTAATGGCTGTCAGCTGTGCTGAGGGCTCGACTCTGTGTTTACGTTATACTCTATGTACTCAGTCTGCATGGCTCATCGGTTGTCTGCTGTGCTGAGGGCTGTGTTTACGTTATACTCTATGAACTCGGTCTGCATGGTCCTCTGTGCTGAGGGCTCGGCTCTGTGTTTACGTTAAACTCTATGTACTCAGTCCACATGGCCCATCGGCTGTCCGCTGTGCTGAGGGCTCGGCTCTGTGTTTACGTTATACTCTATGTACTCAGTCTGTATGGTCCTTTGGCTGTCAGCTGTGCTGAGGGCTCGGCTCTGTGTTTACATTATACTCTATGTACTCAGGGCATGGTTCTGTGTTTACGTTATACTCTATGTACTCAGTCCACATGGCCCATCGGCTGTCCGCTGTGCTGAGGGCTCGGCTCTGTGTTTAAGTTATATTCTATGTACTCAGTCCGCATGGCCCTCTGGCTGTCAGCTGTGCTGAGGGCTCGGCTCTGTGTTTAAATTATACTCTATGTACTCAGTCTGCACGGTCCTCCGGCTGTCTGCTGTGCTGAGAGCTTGGCTCTGTGTTTACATTACGCTCGTCTGTGGGAAGGATGGCTGTTCGGTTTTTGAGAGGCTCCTGCACAGACCCATCATTTGCATCTCCCATCATCCACTTGCTGTTCTCTAGTTGGTGCATTTGTCCCACCAAGTATTTCATCCATGGCGTTGTCATGTTGCCCACAATAAAGCCTCGGATCTCTGACCAAGGACTCATGTGGGATGGTGAGACTCTTCATGTGGCTTTCACTACTTAACAGGCAGTCAAATTAAACAAATTGTTTAAATAATCCCCCCCACTCCGCGTGCTTCACGCAACAGCATTTGCAGTTTGAACTAATTAAAGGATATATCAGGTTATCGCACAGCTGCTGTAAACACGATTCCCCATTCACCCAAAGGAACAAAGCCCTGTACAGTATTTATCGACCTGCCATGCAACATTAACATGGTGATCCCTCATTAGAGGATCAATACTAGCACTCATAACTGTCTTGAAAGTGTCATTTGTGAGCGATTTCTGGAATACATGAAAAACAGGAGCAGGCAAACATTTCCCAGTGTCACTCCCCATCTCTGTGCTGAAAACAAACCATGGGGGGTGTGGGTGGGGCTGGTTATTCCCAGCAGATCAAAGTAATAGCTTATGTGATGCTACTCTAGACCTCTGTGGAAAAATACAGCGACACTGTAGCATTTCTCATGCACACAGAGGCACAAAACACAGACAGCATGGACAAATCAATGCTGGTGATGTTGTCACGAGTCACCTTTTATGTGGCCTAATGCATTTGTTAAAATAAGTGCAATGTTTGGCAGGGAGACAGACGTGTTTTGTGCAAGATGCCAAATGTAAGCCCTTAATCACTGTCGTTTCAGTGTCTCCTCTAGGCCATTCATGGGAAGTATCCAAAATGAGTGCCGAACAATGAGTTCTG
Source organism: Petrocephalus schoutedeni (assembly GCA_026780765.1). Lineage (NCBI taxonomy): Eukaryota > Metazoa > Chordata > Actinopteri > Osteoglossiformes > Mormyridae > Petrocephalus > Petrocephalus schoutedeni. The sequence continues at coordinate 20,958,260 of JAODKL010000036.1, forward strand.
TCGTAGGGAAAAGAAAAACACAACAAATGAATTGTGTCTGACTTGTAATTGTGTATTTTTGATTCGTTTTATTTGAATAGATTATATTTAGCGGGGTCCACTAAACCCAATCTCTGTCGTGTGCTGAAGGCGAGAAAACATTTTCTGTGGCAGTCTGAATGCTGCACCGCAGACAGATGGTGGCACAGAGAAAGACCTATACACATACACAGACCAGCTACACGTGGCCTAACAATATGGATGGCAAACCAAACCACAACATAATATGCGTAAACTCTGCTATATTATTTGCCAATATTTATAATGTAAATAAAATATAACAATGAGTATTTTGCTAGAGCATGTTATTTTAAAATATTTCAGAATTTCACAGATACAATTACACGACTAAAGGTATCACCCTGCCAGTCTTGATTTGGAGCATGGCATGACGCACTTCCTTTCATTATAGGGGCTGAATGGGCCTTGTCTGACGCTCTCAAAGGGCCGCACGTCCCCTGGAAACGTGCCAGCGGGCCGGCGAGCCTCCTCATTTACACTGGGTGGCGAGCGGCTCCAGACGGCCCTCACAGCAGAGCACAATGCGGGGCCCGCGGCGGCCGAAAGCCTTCAAAGGCACTGAGGGAGAGCTTTTTAAAAGTGCGTCGCTCAAGTGGGCTTCTTTACTTCTGGGTTTGCGATTCAGGGGAGCCAACCCCATTTCTTGGGTGTAAGGTGATCCCTCTCCCAGAGGTCCTGCTGACACAAACACATGTGCTCCTTTGCCGGAGGGCCTGCCTGACTTGTGGTTGTGCTTTCCTGGCTGACAAGAGTATCCTGATCAGGGGCATAGGAAGCAGTCGCGTGCACCCCCAATATTTGATTTCAGTCATTCCGCCAAAAAAAAAAAAACAATAGAACTTTACATTGAAATGAAGTTTTCTCCCCCCCAATATCAAACTCCCCTATGCCACAAGTTCAGGCGACAGACAGCAAATTTCCTGAGGGCCTGCAGACCTTGGAGCTTAATAAGGCCAGTGCTTAACACCTCAGGAACTGCTCTGCTTCAAGAAAGTGATTACAGAAGGTCTGACCCTTAGCTAATGGTCTGAAGAGATTTTCAAGGTAAGACTACGGTCAGTCCATTCAACTAGTAGTAAACGGAATTGCAAGTAAAAGTAAACCAGAACAATTTCACAAGGACCTCTGCTCTCTAACCGACAAGGCATTTTAACACTATTCATTCACTGATACATACAAAACATATCAACAGAAAAACACACCACGACTGGAACAGTAGAAATAAAGGTGATGATAAAACCTTTTCTAGAACATGAGGAGTATCATGACGCCTGACGAGATGCAGCAAGGTCAAAGACTGATTTTTATTTGCTTCTTCCACACCGATGTCTCAATGTGACCCACAGTTTTAGCTTTAACCCAGTTTCTACATGCAGTCAATTAGCAACTGCATTTAAAGAAACAGTCATACTAGCCTTATTAATAGTCTTATCAGGGGGTGCATTTTCCCCGTTGTTTATCTGTTCCTCTCCTATTTTTGTGAAGATGCACACACACACACATTAGATTAGATTACATCACCATGTAAGGCCTCTTTCAATATTTCCCCAGCCATAATTATGTATGCATTTGTTCCTCTACCGGTAATCCTACAGACGGACGAGCGGTGTGCCTGCTAACACGGCTGGTGATTAATATGCGAATGCGAGCGACCAACTGCGGGTATCTCTTAAGCCTGCATATGCACTGCGGAGAGTCCTAATTCCCCCCCCCCCCCACCCCCATCGCTGGCATCAGATTATCTGCAGTGATACCCTGCAACAGGGGCTGTGCCGTCCCAAAGGCGCTCGTTCTCCACCACCGCCATCCCCATATGACCCACATCAGGGGAGCGCTGAGAAAGGCCACAGGAGCTCACTAGAACACCTTCAAGAGAGGCTCGTAACGATCACTCAAGGAAGAGCAGGGGAAAAAAAAAAAAACACAGAAATTGCCTCAAGCGACCAAGGCGCTTCACACAAGCAAGCACTACTTATATTAGGAAGTTAGCAGCCCTATTGCCACCTGAAGGCCGAGGGTCTAAAGCTAAACAAATTGAGTACAACAGGCAATGGACTTCTGAATAAAAACTCTGACGGGCCCCTTCAGCGTCTCTGGGCTTCTGCAGGAACACTGGCTTGCCGTTTATCCCTGTCTGCCGCTGGTAATCGGATAATCTGCAAAGTGCTGAGGTGTGGAGCCGCATGCATGAGCAGCCGTAATCGGCGGCGCCCCCTGACATGTCCAGGGACGTGCCTGTGCTTCCCCAGGGCTCCGCCCTGAAATGACTGATTGCCCTGACGCAATTCCGCACTCATGGCTGAGCAGTGAGATACTGCCACGATGTATGAAGCAAGCCTATACACAAGGCTGCTTTGAAACCAGCTTATCCTGGATGATGTTTGAAAAATAACCACCAGAT
>JAODKL010000036.1:20960824-20978702 GCA_026780765.1 Petrocephalus schoutedeni
CTGTGCTTCCCCAGGGCTCCGCCCTGAAATGACTGATTGCCCTGACGCAATTCCGCACTCATGGCTGAGCAGTGAGAGTATGAAGCAAGCCTATACACAAGGCTGCTTTGAAACCAGCTTATCCTGGATGATGTTTGAAAAATAACCACCAGATAATTGGTTAGAAGATGGGTGGATGGATGACCTGAGGTGGCAAGCAGCGTAGAAATTCATTAGATTTGCTATATTTTAAACAAGTATCCAGTTTACTAAAACGGTTAATACATTCTAGCGGTACTCATTCTCAGTGTAGTAATGGCCTAGTGTCACCGATATACTAAAATCCCGATGCATGAATATACGAACAATATGAAGCCTTAATGTATCGACTACTAGTTCATCTACTAATGAATCTACAAAACTAAAGTACCAAACTGCTGATTCATCGGGCATCGGCTGGCTTCAGTCAGATCAGATTGAAACTGCTTTGTTACAGAAATCTCCACTGTGCAGTTGTGCAGTGAAAACTGGCTGGCAAGATGTCAAAATAACTTTCAGACAATAGCAAAGCTTGCAAGCAAAACAAATTACTGCATTTAAAATATTCTTCAAAATTAAATGTTTCATTTTTGATGGCAGAAAATCATCAATAGCTCCTATCCGACTGTCAGCTTTAATCAAAGACACAACAAAGCAACAGACGAAGTTCATCACTTTAATAATCAGAGGACAAAGTAGAGAAAGAAATTAGGCCAACACCGCACAATTAACATCCAGGATCGGTGCCAAGTTAATATCATGGCGAGTTTCCCCATCTTTATTTTCCTTCCTAATTTAGAGCTGTGTGTTTCCGGCTGCCCCCACCCTCAACTTTCCCAGGTTAGGATCTTCTCATCTTCAGCTCGACCCATTTGTGTCCAGTGCTGACGAGGTGTCCCATGGAGACACTGCATATTGGGCCTGTGTGCATGTCTGACTCTTGCCCCCCCCATGGAGTTGTGCCGGTACATGTTGCTGACGGGGGGGGGAGGGTTCACAGTCTGATTGTTGCGACCAACTAAGAATGTCTTAAGGATGGACTAGTTGGTGATCACTGGTATATGTGTGTGCACATATATATATATATATATATATATATATACACACACATACATATATATATATATATATATATATATATGAAGTTTTACTGTTATATGCTATAAATATGTTATAAATATATTTATGTCTCTGCATAACATATGCATGTATGATATATATGTAGGTATAAAATATACATCATCCCAAAAATGTAATGTCCCTATTATAATTTATATTTTAGTTTCCCATTCAAAATGGATTGTCTGTCCAGAAATAATGAACTGTGGAGTCTCAGTCCTGACAGAAGCAGCTGTTTCATGGCTGCATTCTGTAGTGATTGACTAAAAAAAAAAAAAAAAAAAAAAAACTCAATTTATCTTTATTTCACAGTGAGGACACTGCTCCACTTTTCAGCCATCTTCTCCACCTGAAACCTGGGCTCTGCAGCTTTATGACGCCTCCATGCAATGGAACATGCAAAAGGTTCAGCGTTTGGCTAATTACCACAATGGTAAGACACGGCTCGTTAGCTCCAAGCATTCACTGTTTGAGAAATGCTGAAAATAATTCTAATTGTCTTAAGGCTTCATCTGGAGAGATAAAGTTCAGCTGTAACTGATTATTCACCCCAAATGTCTTCTCTACTGGCAAATGTTAGTTAATCCATCCACCCTGTACCGGCGTATACTGGACAAGGTAAGGGGCAGGGTCACACACACACACACTCACACTCAATCAGGAAAATTCTGAGACACCAGTTCACCTAACTCAGTGTTCCCCAACCCAGTCTTTGTGGACCCACAGATGGTCCACGTTTTTGCTCCCTATCAGCTCTCAGGCAAAAACATGGACTGTGTGCGGGTCCCCAAAGACAGGACTAGGAAACACAGGCCTAACTGCACATCTTCTGACTGCAGGAGAGAACTGGAGAACCTAGAGGCACAAACAGAACAGAAAGCAAGTACAGACGCCACACAAGGAATCGAGGTGGGATTTGAATGCCTGAGCCTGAAGAAGAGGAGCCACTGTGCCACCTCTCAAAGTAACACAATTTTAAAGGCAAATATTAATTAGGCTTACCAATGTCAGGTAACGACTAAGCCAGACCAAATCCTAGATTTCAGGTAGTAGATGTTGCATAAAAAAGTAAGCTTTTACTAAAGGCTGCATGCATATCCATGTCAGCCTCCCTTAGCACACCACAGTAAACCCTTAGCGAAATATGGGGTGTTAGCACAAAGATTAGCACAGATGCTAGTCCACCAATGGACAAACAGAAGAGCATGCGGCCTTTCACGGCCTTTCGTGCTCTTCAGCGTTCCCAGCTCTCCGAGTGGCACTACAAAGACATGAGCACTCGCCTGGTGAATCAGCCGCTAAGCTGCAGCGCCTGCGAGTCGGACGCGGTTGCCCATTACAGGAAGTGAGTAATAGGTGATGTGGGATGACTCACGCGGGCAGCACAAGGGCTCATTTTTACTTTTCGCATCATGAGTGGACACTGATAGCAATGTTTCAAAGGAGGCCTCTTTCAGCATTGAGAAGAGTACCTGGACTAATAACAGCAGGCAGACTGCTATGGCCGGAGACAGGATGGAAAAACACAGCAGGGACGTACTACCTGGCCAATCATCAAGGGGGGCTGACGGGGATGTCTTCTGGCAGGAAAAGGCCTCAATAGGCAACCAGAGCCTTTTAGTCTATCACCCACCCTCTCTTTCCCTCCCTGCCTCATCTGTCACCTTGGTTTCTGCACGCCTGTAACGGTATACCAGTTGCCAATTAGTATCTCCACCTGTCTTGGTGGTTCAGTTGTGGGGGTATCTGTTGAGTGTGAGGCTGGCTGACAGCAGTGGAGACCCCTCCACTACAATCGCTGAACTCCTGTAAGCCCTCCCCCAGACGTGCATACAGGACTACTGCTGGGCCGGGGGAGGTAGACGGGGACCCCTCGGGGTCCCCTCTGAAAAGCGACATTGCCTGGCATGACAAACAGTGTGATCCACATGTAATTCTCCAGCTGAAATGTTCATTTCTGTAGCAGAAAAGTCATAACACTGTAAAAATTACTCTAACACAATTTTCATGCCCAATGATCAAAGGAATTATGCATGTTCTTTAATGTGGATTACAATTTTAATAATTTTTGATAAAACAAAGTAATTTGGGGTATTTTTAAACAGCTGTGTATAATCCCATAACAGCTTAAAAGGGGTTGTGAAGAGATTTATTATGAAAGAAAATAGCAGGCTTTTAAAGGAAGAGCAATTTCCATATCGGGGGACACTTATGCTAATAAACCTCGAGTTTCTCCAGCCATCCAATAGCTAATATAGGCTAATACATGCTCATTATGTCAACTGGCTAGTGCTGGTTAATCAGCGTCTTTAAGATAAAACAAAATTTTACCTCCATGTTTGCTTTGAGACAGAGGTTGTGGACGTTATAGGAATAACCAACTAGGAATAACGTGGAATCAGCATTATTTCTGCATTTCAGGCAGTTGCTGATGACGGCACATGGGTGAGAACAGTCGAGCCCCTCTGTGAGTAATGCAGCGACATCCTGGCTCTGACCCGGCCATGGAGCTGCCAGCACACGGCAGCAGAGGACCGCGGGCTCACATGGCTTCTCAATCGACAGGCCTGAAATACTGCAGCTTAACGGCTTACTGATGGTTACCAGTCTTGTGTTTCACTGCAGTCTGCTTGGCTCACTTGTGGTAACTGTGTAACTGTGTGGAGTCAAATAAAAAAATAAATAGCCTAGTGCTAAATCTGGCTGATCTTTGTCACAACAGAGCAATGAATGCATCAAGGCACATTCAAGTTCTATTTACTGGAAATAGGACACTTATCATGTATTTAGCTCATAGCTCTATGATCTCTGGCATCTGACAGGATTACCACACTAAACTCTGCCCTTTTCCATTGATTCCTTAATTAGTGTTATTTTTTTTAACACATTGACGAGTCTTTTTCAGAAAATTAAAAACATCTGAAAACGCTTATTTTGCCAAATCATCAGAAAATACCACATACTGCAGGATATGATCGCAGGAAATCTTTGGATAATTCACTAATTACTGGACTGCTTAAACTGGGAAAATGGGTCTAAACAGAACACAGTTAAACTGAGTTTCTCACCCCTGGCCCGATGGGACTTCAGACATGATGGACAATGATGAAAACCAAGCCTTTTCATGAGGGAACCTCTGCAGTCCGTCACTCCTAGCATATTTAAAAAGTCAGCGGCTGATTAGACGAGGGCTCTGATTAAGAGGACCGGTTAATGAGCCACGCTTCTCATTACAGCCTTTCTGTCTCCCGGCCCAGCTGTGCTGCTACACTGCTGTAAACAAAAGCCCAGACAGTGTCAATGGTGGCAAATTGGAGTGAGAGTCTGCATTAGCGCCACATTCAGCTCCGCCCAAGATGCGCTCCAGTTATTTAAGATCTAATTAGGAGGTGAAAAAAAAAAGAAATACTCTGTGGACTGCAGTCTCGTGGATGTTAATGTTTCATGGGTTGATGAAATATAGCTGGCATTTGTACGTTCCTGAAAAAACGAAGCAGTCATACTGCTACAGCAGGTCTTCATGCTCCCTTTGAGCCTAAGGAAGGAAAATGAGGCTGAGAGGATGAAGGGACAGTTGGTTTTGAAGGAGGTTTTCAAACAAATGCCACTTATTTCAGTTATCAATCAGCCTGGGCCAGTTGAAGGTCCCCTTAGCTTCTCAATAGAATTTGAGTCTTCGCTTCCACATCGGAGGGTTATCTTCCGCCATCATAGTAGAAGTCCCATGTTTACTACTGTCATATCTCTGACTGGTGGCGAAGCAATTAAGGATCAAGGAGTTTTAGTCGATCACACTTGGCATTAAGTATAGCTCAAGTGCCAAAACTGGCTATTATTTTTTAAGAGTAACTTCTTCAGCTATGAAAGCTAGTCTGTATCCCCTTATACTGTACACAAAGAAGCTGCAAAGGAACAAATGTTTAGCTGTCTGAATTAACTCCCCATACGTACAGAAAGTCATGTGACAAGTCTGAGCTGCTAGCTTAACACAGCAGACCAGCTGACACACAGCATTTCCTGTCAGCTGATTTGCATCTGAAGAGAGAGTGGTGCAGAAAGAATGTGGGTGTGCATCTCCTTTATTTATAGTCTTAAGGCTACCAACAGAAAACTTCACAAAAAAGGCAATGCGGTAAGAGACAATACTGAAGTGAAATGATTTTGATTTGGGTTAGGGGTGAGAGATAGGCTTGCCATGTAGATGGGGCAGAGCATCCGGGATCACTCCAGTGCACACAAAGCCACAGTGCTTACAGTGCAAAAGCCCCTATGAGTATACAGAGGTCCACCATGTCATAATCATAATTATGTTTATTCACGAAAGAGAAAGAAACCAAGGGATGCTGTGCTCACCATGAACAAGCCAAACACTAAGTGGGATGACACCATGAAACGACAGCGAAACCCAACTGGGAATAATAGCAGTCCCAGTGTAAGCGTTCAGCTGTCAGAAGGATTATTCTCTGAATATGGTCAGTGATCCACAGTGATCCATCATCTTCAGTGCAGGTTCTGAACATGAGCCATACAGCTCTGCACTCTGAAACTCCTATTAAAAAATGTGACGAGACCATTAGACCATTGCACAGCAGCAACTCCTCTTGTGCACGGGATACACTGGCCTTCTACAAAAGCCTTTTATTTTCACCGAAGTGCTTGTTGACAGATCTTTGATGAGGATTCCAGTGTTTTACTAGCTTGACAGGAGACGCAGAAGAAAAACATTGTTTTATTAAAAGAAACACAGAACATCTGAAAATCATCTGTGATGAAGAATGAGCCAAGTTATGGGCCCACAAGGAACATATATATTTCACAGAAAACCCGAGGTCTTTGGAGAGTGAATGTCTGTGCTAAACTCTACAGTGTTCGAAAGACAAAAGAATGCGACAAACAAAACGATTAGCTGCATCCCATGTGTGACGTACACTGGGTATTCCTGCGGCTTTCATCCCGCTGCCGCCAGCCACTTGTTTGTGGGACCCGCAGTACAGAAGCCGTTTTGGTCTGCATTTCATTTACAGCTGTGGCCATACATGACGGTAAGCTCACTGCAGTTACAGTGCACGTGTCATTAAGCTCACTGCAGACACAGTGCACGTGTCAGTAGCAGACAGCACTTGAGGCTAATGAGGAAACAACAGACCATTGAGCAGCGGGGACCGTGACATCATCACATGACTCTGGCATTTGTATATTTTCCAGGCAGATATAGCCTCCCCCCTGCACCCTCGCCGTCACAACTCGGTATGATTCAGAAGTGGCAACAAAGGCATGCTGGCTATATTTATCAGGAAGAGAAATGCACATTAAAATGCATTTCCAATTACTGGAGGGTGTAACCTTTTACAGCTTTATATGGTTTTTAACAAAACGGACTGTTAGCCCATAGTGGGTGAAATTCTAGCCTATAAGTAAATATGACTTTCACACAATTCCCCAACTGTGACTGTAAATGCCGTCTTGAGTTATTAATCCTAAAGTAAAAAGCAAAAGTCTAGTATGTTTCCCCATTTCTCTACTTTCTTGACTGTCAATTTATTACAAATAAAAGACCAGTAAAAAGATTGCAGTAAGAATTAAATTACCGTGGAATTGTGTTCTTGAGCTCAGGTGGGAGTCCAGCAGCTTGCTTAAAGCTAAGCTTTGCAATCCACCAACAGTAACTTTGATTTCTAAATACAATGACTGACTGTGTTGTTATTCTAGAAGACAATGTGTATTGTTCTTGAGTTCCAGGTCAAAGTTCTGGGTGTGGTCATTTAAAAACAAACTTTTGAAAATTATTTCAGTAGCAGTTTGTATTTGTGCAAGTAGAACGCAGGGTGGGCAGATGAGCCTCTCTCACACCCATGTCGCACACCATGGAGGAGAGAGGCATGATCCACAGCATTTGGCCCAGTGCTCCATTAGCGGCTGGTGGCCACTCCCCAGCCGCAGCATTCTGGCCCAGCATCTGCAGCAGGTACAACCCGCCACTGTTAGCATGACCTCAGCTACAAAACCTGCTGACGGATGGAGTCGGGACGCCCTGCAGTGGGGCTGCTCCCCGGGCCCCAAGCATGAGGTCAGCTGGAGGGGAGGGGCCCTGTGGTTTAACGCTCGCCCGTTCTTGTCGAAGGGTCCGGCTGGAGGGAGTGTAGAGGCAAAGGCCCTGGATCTCAGAATGTCTCCCCAGATTGGGGGATGACTAAGTAGGACAGTAATCCACCCAGGGGGGGACTGCACCCAGAACTTTTAAAAGCAGGGAGTTGTGGGGGGGGTATTAATCTTGCCTCACACAGAACAACCAAATAATGTGCTACACCAGTGATAAAAAAAATCAATACACAAGCCTGTAAAATGTGATGTGTGATGCAGGTGGAGAGAGGCCTATCAATGTACACTGCATAGCCACCTCACTGACTGCATCATACTGTAAAAGGGCTTACGATATCCTCATTTACTGAGGAAAAATGAACTGAATTCCTGCAGCCTTAGTATCAACAACGGCGCATTACATGTGGGCACTTGCTGGTCCCTCCACTTATAAGAACATGTTTTTGCCATTGGGCGATATCCAGGGAAAATTTTAACTGGGAAAACTGCAGCACATTCATTACAATTAACCTGTTATTCTATAGCTGCATTTAGCTGAACACAGCAGTTAACAACAGTCAGCCAGCTCCAGTAGTAATAATTCCCTATTCTACAGGCTGTACCGTATTCATAAATGACCTTTTCATGAATTTTTGGCATGTGCACCATTAGACTCCCTTTCCCAGGTCTTAAGCATGAGCGACTTGTTCATTAACTGCAGTTATCTGATGTATCTTAAATATTTCAAGGGAATGCCACAGAGACACTGCAGCACAAAAACCAAATCTCCCCCCCAGCGGGAGTGAATCCTGACCTTGAGAGGTATGGGGTGCCTGTAGATGTGGACGATGTAGTCTGGGCACGGGTTGCTGGCATGAGCTCACACTGACTCATTCACACACACACACACACACACACACACGCAGCCATTTTGTATTCCTATTTTTGTGGGGACTTCCATTAATTTCTATGGGAAAATCTCTAATCCCAACATGACAATTTTAACCCCAACCCCGACCATAACCATAAGTAACAAAATACAAGACTTTCTGCATTTTTACTTTTTTGATTGCACTCACAGATTTTTATAAATTGAAGTTGAAGTAGTGAGGACTGAAAAACGACCTCGCTAGTCATGTTTTTTGAGGATTTGCTACACTTGTAAGGCCCTTTGATCCACACAAGTATAGCAAAACCTGTAAAAACAGACACAAAGTCAGAAACCATCAGAAACCACAGGCACATAGAATGCAAGCCACATACGTTCTGATGTTGGAAATTAACTCAAAAAGTCAGGATAGTGTGCATACGTCATAAAATTACGCAAATGAAAATCCATAAAAAAGCGCACACTGGGTCGGCTTTGTGGTTGAATATTTTCAGCTGGCACCTCCGTTTTGTTTGGAATGCTACGATCTTTGGAAAGAATGACAGCCAGGCCTTGTCCTGTTTAACCTACAAGAGTTAAGTGAAAACAATCTAACTTTTACTTTTGGAAAAAGGCCACTATTTGTTACACGTTCGCCGACACTGCCTAGTTCAGAGAACAATCTCCAGTTAATCAAACATCTGTGTTGGATTCAGGGCTTAATAACAATGTAGCCCAAAAAATAATAATGAAGAAGGAAAAAAAAAAGAAAAAACTAAGGAAAGAGTTTGTGGTGCCACTTACCTTTAGCGAGTCGAAGCAGGCGATAACTCTTCCATTTTCCACCTGGCAGCTCTTGGGTGGGTGTGCAAATTTGCATTCCTCGTCACTACGTGAACAGGTTCCCCTCTGAAACTGCCGGCACACTTCCAGTGTCAGCCATTTTGTGTCTCTTATTGAAGTAATGTTTAAAGCCATATCAAAAATGTTCAGGGGGGGCTATGGAGGTTTGGGGAAAACAGAGAGAGACAGAAAGAGAGAGACAGAGAGAGAGAGACAGAAAGAGAATTTCTATTGGTTTAAAAGATGTATTTAAAAGCAATGCGCATGTGGGTGGGAGGTGGAGTGTTTTGAAATTCGGGACCTGGCCACCCGCTTGTTCACAGAACTAAAAAATAGAAAAAAAAAAAAAAAAAAAAAATTCAGATCACAGACAGTGGACCGACAAGCCCACAAGGCATCGGCATGAGGGGGCGGAGAGAGCTATCTATTAGTGAAAAGCTACTCATCAATCAGTGTGTCCCACAGGCAGGCCCCTGGCCGGGTAAAAGGACATGCTCAGTGACGCACTAGACTGACCGACCCTCCGGAAGCCTCCGTCCTTCTGCCGACGGGCTACTGCTATTTCCAGGCTATGGCACTCCTTGATAGAATATTAATTGCAGACAGGCTGCTTGCTGGTATTGATTAAAGCGCTCCAGGGGAGTCTCCCCCTCCTCTTGTGCTTTGGCGGGCTTTCCCGCTCTGCAGTGCGAGCTGCCTGAAGTGCGTCTCTGTTGCAGGGAGTCAGCAGGGCGTCACAGCTGAGGTATCGTCCGGTGCGGCTCAGCCTAGGATCCCTTCCGGAGGGGTAGCGGCTTCAAGCAGGACGTGGTTTGATAAGGCACTTTCTGTCCACGATCTGGCAGGGGCAAAGACAATAGAAGGGAAGTGGATCATAAGGCTGGCCGCCCAACATCAGACAATGGTCTGGCACATAAACACACACGTTTATAAAATGACAAAATGGTTCATTATAGTTATTTACACTAAAAAAAAATAGTAAGTTTAATGGATGAAATGTGCCCAACTTTCTTTTTCCGTGCATAAACGAAAAAAACTGGGTTTACTAAGCCTGACCCCACAGTGAACAGATGTCAATGCACTTCGGACAGTAACCAAATAAAACAGCAATTATAAAAAGCAATTTTATTTTTATAACAAAGTCTCTGTTTAAATACTATACTTAAAACAAGCGATATGAAATCTTGCTATTACCAGCCACTGTGAATAATATTAATAGTAATCAGTAATAAATTCAAAATTCACTCAGCCCCAGAGCTAGCTAAGTTAAAAATGTTTTATTCCTGTTTTATTAGACTACTACTTTTTTGCCCTTTTAAACCCTCGACAAGAAGCCGGTTGGAAATTGTACTCAGCCAATAAATATGAGCCTTTTCAATCACCATGTGTCTGGAAGCCAGACATGTTTTAGAGGCTGGTCAGCTGCCAGGGGGTTGACACGAATACTTCACAGGCGCTAATCGTGACTTTGTTCAATTGTGCTCAAAGTGCAACCCTCCAGCAGGCCGAAAGAAAGCAGAGGACAGCACTAGCACTGCACAATAAGGCTGCATAATGCAGTAAGCCAGCAGAGGATAAGCGCACCGCTCACTTCCCCGCCCAGTTTGGGCTTGACGCGAGCACCATCCAGTCGAAACACTTATTGCAGCAATTTTCTGGGCAGACACCCAGAAAGCTGGAAAGAGGCCGAAGAGAGGCACGTCTCTGCTTTCATCGCGAATCTGACAGGGCCCAAACAGGCCAAACTTCAAGCAAGCCACTTCAGAAACACTACAGTACCGCGTACGGCTTCAGCCTGAACCAACAGGGAGGAATATCAGTTTTAACCCTTTGGGTACATTTACATTATTCAAAACGAATGCCCATTTCCACGTTAGCCACGTGTGAAGAAGCCGTCGCAGAACTTTAGCCTGCATCAGAGCACAGGAGCACTGGACGCCTTCCACACAACCTAGCGACTCCCTAAAGCTTGGCGTCCTTTCTGGGAACATCTGGAAACGTTCATATGCGCAAAACTGGGAGATGGGAGAGAAAAAGGGGGAGACGGGCACTGTGAGCTGACAGAGTAGGGATTCAGATCGCATGGCAAATAGCAGAGTCCACTCACCGCACGCGGTACATAGCAAGGAAAGCCAAGAAGCCACAAGCTAAAACTTCTGTGCTCATGTTCAGTGATGAGGCTCAGAATGCTGTAGCTACACGGCAGTGCATGTCCAGACCTGAATCTTTAAAGAAAGTCAAAGTAATGACTAATTGTTATACAACTCTGCCTTTACACAGTGCTCTGCCCAAGCACTGTGGGTGAAACCTGTACCCTGTTTTTCATTTATTCTTTACTTATTTAAATTTTATGCTATGGGTTGAAGGTAGCCAAATGAACAATATTACGCAAGAACAAACATTAAATGGCTAACCTTTTTCCTCAGGCAGCTACTTGAATTTTTGAGAGCCAACAGTAGTGCACTTAGAATGCTACACCCCACAGTATAAGCCACCTGGCATATTAATAAGCAAGGCACATAATTTTTTTTAACCCCTAACCAGCCCTAACCTTAACCATAAGTAACCAAACAAAATACAAGACTTTTGGGGCATTCAAAGATTTTCTATAAAATTGAGGTTATCCTTGTGGGGACAAAAAATGTCAAAATGACATTTGCTCCCCACAATGTAATAATTACAAATGGACACAGCACACGGACACAAGGAAACATAAGCATTAATCGGAATTCCAACTTCCAAAAGTTCACCTTCTGGAAGCTCGATTGTGATGTTCCGCCACATCACATTTAAAGTCTTTACAATTGACTGGTAACTGAACAAAAAGCTACCAAACCACATTTCAACAGAGCATTTCAGGGATCAGACACAGTAAGCACATAATAATGTTTTGTTTTGTGGTCTGTTTAGTCTCCCCATTCCTATAACTGTCACTACAATATAATTTTATCTCGTCAAAAACTAAAAGGGAGAGGTGTACTCCATGGCATCCAGTGCTTCAGAGAAGCATATAATGTAACACAAAAACAGACATTTTGTTGAACAAACGGATCTCCTGGGTATTTCTTAAATACATCAACAGTATCATGCAGCTCAGTTCAGGTGGTACTTCATGGTATTTTTAATATTAAAAATAAACATACTACCACCACGACATAGGTGATTAAAAGTACTTCTGTTTTTCTTTTACTTTTCAGTGTTGTTGCTAGGGACCATATTTGATTAAATGAACAGATGCATAGCAACAGCGAACCCATTGCTAAAATAATTCCATTATGGCCATTTCATAATAAAGCAACCTAATTTGCTGAGCTGAAATAATACTTCAAGTGATGATTTCATACCTCCATCACACGTACGAAAAAAGCAAACACTTATATTGCTTTGACACGGAGCAAAACCAAAACCAAAGCAGAAAAACCAAATCACTGAGTCCGGCGTGTCTTATCCATAGTTAAGTACTCTAGAAATTCACATTTGGGTCCTACATTATCATTAGTATTATTACCATCATGCTCATCTTCTGAACTTGTCTTTTTGCCTAGAAGACCGTCTGTACAATCAATCATTTCCACATCTTCAAATTATATACTCATCTCTAAAAATAACATGGGGATATTTACTTTCCATTTGATAAGCTCTTCCACACCAACCATGGCACTGGAAACTGATTATCAAAGAGTATAGTTTTAGCAACAGAATTTTGTTTTCTTTTAGTTTTAGTTATACACCAGCATAAAAATTTGTGAAAACTACCAGAGCATCTATGTGTTGATCAAATATTGGCATGGAAATGACCTCAAATCACATCTATTTTTGTATTTGCGACCGTATTTTGCACACTTCATACTTTGCACAATGCTGCTCATGTAATCAGAACATGCTTTGTGACCCAGCATCATCTGTCTCTGAAGTACTATGGAAGTAATTTAACTTGAAAATAGAACTCGTTGATGTTTACCATTCACTTGAATGCTTCTTGCTGTTTTGGCACTTATTATTCTACTTAGCTAAAATGTCTTTAGTATTTAATGTCTTACATAGTCCATTTACACTGTGTGTATGCTCAACCATGGATCCTGAGCTTCGCCGTTTCATCTCGCTATATATAGTTGACATGATAAAGTTCACTTTGAATTTGAATCACAAATAAATCTCTGCCTATACCCCTAAAGTGACGTTATGATTTTCATCAGCTCTGAGCAGAAGAAACAGACCATAAAAAACAAAGAAACATTACAGCTTCAGAGCAGACACAGAACTATCTACATGCGATGTGGCTGAAAATGAAGATTCCATGGAGATCAGAAGGGAGTTTCTGTCTGAGATTATTTACAGAATGACCATTTGTCACCCTGTTCTTTGTTGTTTTGATACTGCATCCTACATGTGGAATATCCCTTATGAGCACTTCGCCATGAGTACTTCCGTTATATTATGGATCAAGAAACAGAACACATTCTGATTGTTATTAGGCAAAAATATTTCATGAAATATGTATTATTTGCTTGTGAAAGAGAAACACTGCATTTATTGCACACTAGGGCTGAACGATTTATCGAATTCAAATCGAAATCGCGATTTTAAGCAATGCAATTAGGAAATCGCAAAGACTGCAATTTGGTATATGCATTATTCAACACGTCCGACCAAGGGTTTAAAACTATCGTGAGAGTAGTTTTGCAAATTCATTCCGTCCCCCTTGTGTGACAGTCAGTCACAAATCAGAAGTGCGGTGCTTCTCACGTGCCATTCATACTCACCAATCAGAAGTGGCTCAAAGTGATACGCCCACAAATAGACACATGAAACCCAAGGAAAATGTTACATTCGCAGTGCAGAAAAATATTGCTTCTGCCTCTGAGCTGTAAGTGAATTACCCAACTATTTAATGGTTAGAAATTGATCACAGAAAGGTCCTGTTATTAGGGGTCCAAGCAGCATTAGCCGCAAGATCCCTGTTTTTATTACTGGAATTGTTTTATTTTCATTACTTTATTTAACTTAACACAGTCACGGCTTTTGTGATTGTAGGTTTATGCATCATCGATCTCGGCTAATTTGACCCTTGTGTATATGGGACTTTCCGGAAGCACTTTACTAAGGGTAAAAAAGCGGTCGAGCGCTGTTTGCAAACTCCATACTTAAAAATATGATCACTTTACCATGTTCAGGTTGTTCTATGGTTTATTAGGTGTATGCTCTATATCATTTTTGTTAGAATAAATACATTTTGGACTGAATTAATATATTTCCATTCCTATCTTTGGAGTAATGTATAGCACAGTTCAAATTTCAATGTAAAGTCATGCTCAATTACAGATTTTACACATATATAGTGAATACAGAGTTAAAAATCACAAATGGAATCTTTCAGCCCTATTGCACATTATTTCTTTTAATGTATATCAACATCCATAAAATTAAACCCTCGATAATGACTTCTGTTACTTTCAGTCACACTAATCACGTCTGTCAATATATGAATCATTCCTGAGTAGTCCTGCATCTGTTAAATATCTTGGTGAAATGACAAAAGCAAATAAGATTTACACCTTTTTGAGGCAGTATCATACATTGTTACTGATACATAACATCTTAGTCATACGGATTGATACAGAAGCTACTGCCAGGTAAACTGCCATGTAATATTTAAATACTTTAACATGAAGGTATTTAGACAAAGACAATTGAGAGCAAATCAGCATCAAACATAAGAAATGTCATAATCAAACCAACTAACAACTTTACCTATGTTTAAATAATTGAATAGTCAGGGACCGGGTGGGATGATCAATAACGGGAAGTCATCACCTCAGACGCCAAGGTGACGCAGAAGACGCCAGGGCAGCCTCCCTTCCATGGGGGAGGCTTTGCTTTGTCAAAATTATGTGAACGGCTCAATAACCTCTCCGGGGCCTCCATCTAAATTTAGTCCACCCAGAAAATGAAAACCACAAGGAGAGGACACGAGAAAAAAAAATAAAAACAAACCATCACCACCCAGGCCAAGTGGTTGGTTACTCGAGCCCTTGCGGCCAGCGCCGTGGACCAGAACGCCCATTCAGTTCATGCCTTTCCCTGCCGCTGTGCTGGGAGACTAGGAGGCTGCTTGTTGTCTCACACAACAGGAAGCTGTGCCACTGCTGAGCAGTGTGTACTGCTGTGCTAGGAATGCTAGACAGGAGATACCCCCCCACCCCCACAGCACCAGAAGCTACCACGGGCAACACCCAGAAAGACCCAGTCTGCAACTTACTGGAATTATGAAATTATGAAAAAAGTAACTCCTCTTTAGGCTCTCAGCATAAACTCTGAGCAAGGGTTTAATTACATGTTATTCCCAGAATATAATAAACTCTTCTGAATAATCAGGTATGAATTATATCAAATGTGATGCGTGACAATTCGATTTTCATTTACGTTCCAAAAATATATTTGACGGGCATGTGTAACGCTTCATGTAATGATACCGTTTACTTTTAAAGGGTAATCATGAACGCAATGTGCTTATCTGAATATGACTCGCAAGTTTAATGCAAACGTCATACAGCATACCATCCAAAGACATCAATATAAATACTATAAATCAGTAATACTATAAGTCAGATGTACTGGAGGAATAACAAAAACCACAATTCCAAATGGCAGTATAACTGCATGCCAGGTGGCAGGGGGGAGAGCTCATCATTACAATCCTTTTAATGTTCTTGGGACTTGTTCTGAGATTCCCAAAAATGCCAAAGACACACGCTGCGTTTCCAGGATCGGTACCTCGGAAGCGAAGGCGTGACAATGGCGATGCCGGCGACGCGCACCCACAGCTGAAGCTCCGCCTGAACACGCCGCAAGGATAAAAATGACAGATGGCACACAGGTAGGACACTGGATGTGCTACTATGATTGCGAGCTACGCAGATTAATTCTATTCATCTTTTCAGATCTTAGAGGTAATTTCCAGGGTATAGCAGGAATGGGCACTGGGCTGTTTGAGAGTCCAGGGGAAACAAATGGTTGACGGTAGCTAACTGGAATAACATGCATTAAGTTAATCAGGGTAACATATCTGACTGATTAATGCCGGTTTATGAACGTTTGATTCCTCAAGTATTTAAGTTTGGTGTATTTGCAGGCAGCTTTTCAGGCAAACAAGTTTAATTAATAGCTATTAATAACACGGTATTATTATGTAGGGGAAAAAAAAAAATCAGAAACATGCTATGTGGAAGCCATTCCAGTGCAGTGATACAGCAAGATAACAATAGTGCCAAGGACTGTAGACAGCCATAGTTTCAGCCAGGGAGACCCCAGATGAGGGGGAACAATCCAGGAAAAATCATAACTGACAAACTAAGTGGCTTACACCAACCACTAACTAAATGAAGATCCTGCATTAAAATGGTCATCTTGTTTAGCAGTGGCAATCCAAACCAATGATAGTAATTGAGACTAAAGATCCTGACTGCTGATCTCTCACCGGAAAGGTTTTTAGTCAAACAAATACATAAATTTTGCTTAATATAACCAGAGGTGGACATTTCAGGTCCAGAAAGTTTAAATGCTGAACAGGATTGTTTCAACCAACCAGCTGAGTACTATGTGAGTGGGATTCTTTATACTCAGCTAGTAGGTTGAAACAAAATCCTGGTCTGGATTTGTACTTTCTAGACCTGAAATGTCCACCTCTGAATATAACATTACATTTTGTTTATTCTAACAGGCACCAGTCTGGGTAGTTTAAAGGCTGGATTATGTTGTGGTACATTAAAAGGAAAAACTCCATAACTAAACAGTACTAATCTGAATTATAGGTCATTCTAAAGTGACAATCAACCCTGTGCTAAAATGAGCAACAGGAAATTAGGCCAGAGTGGCCAGTGTCTTCTCAGTAAAATATAAAATAGTGTCGAAATCCCCACTCATGACAAGTCTGCAGGCCCCTTTCACCCTTATGTCTGCTATCTGCACTTACACAACTTCTTCAGGCACCCAACTAGCTCTTGAAATGTGTGACTCCATGTTCTGCTTAATACACCAACTAGCACAGAATTACTTCCGTTAATCCCCCCATTTACACTAGGAATTTGTTCCTAGAAAGCATGATTTTAAGAGAAACTACATGCTCCATAAATACATAATACTCTAATATTCTTACCATACAAACACTATACAGAGTGTGAAGGTCAATGACAAAAGTCATTGACAAAATTTTGTCAATGACTAGGTGCATTTTTACTTCGTATAGATTTTTTGCATAAACTGCATATAATGACATAACCGGCTAGCAACGTTAACATCGATCTGTTAAGCCTAGCTCATGCTTGACTTTTCTGCATACATTGTGCAAGGGGATTCTTAGCCACAGTAGGCATATGTGTACAGCATTGATATTTCACCAGACCAGCAGAGGAAAGATGTATTACAACAAACACAAAAACACAGTGTAGTGAAGTGGATAAAGTTTTATGAAGAGTTTTAAAGCTGTCACTAGGGTTGGGAAGTATTATGCTAACACATAATACCATAGTATTTTAAAAGGTTGGCGCCAAAATTAGCTGGGCCCCCCCCCCCCCCCCCAAAAAAAATAGCACTGCTCTTGAAAAAACCATCAAAATAACATATACCATGGTAGAAAGTACAACTTTCAGCAAGCTAAATATGGTGGAGACAGCAGATCTTAGTTTCTATGTTACTCTGTCACTTTAAATGAAGAATATGTGGATTGTAAAGTTTTTTTTTTTTATTACAACTGAATTCTCAATGCTTTTTATTTTATATTTGCACTTTTCTTTAAACTCTACACTTTGACAATATCAAGTATTTGATCACCAGATCAAATGATTAATTACAAAAATCATTTTTTCAGCCCTACTAATAGGGGTGGGCGATATGGAAAAAATATCATATCACGATTTTTTCTGGGGAAATCACGATTCACGATTTTTATCCCGA
>JAODKL010000036.1:20978802-20994801 GCA_026780765.1 Petrocephalus schoutedeni
ACGATTTTTCTGAAAAAGTGGATCGTGCAGTAATTTTGATCGTCCACGATCAAATATCGTGTTATCGCACAGCCCTACCTACTAATGTTAATAATCAAAATACAAGGACATCCTTAACACAGTATCTCCACGGCTTTGTCTCTGTAGCCAACCAACTCCTTAAACTCACCTAGCATGTCAATAATCCCATCATCGAGGTGCAGTGCAATAACCCAGGAACAATTCCCCTATTCCCACATCTAGCTATTTCCCTCCATTTCCTATCTGCACTATATCAGTAAATTCACACAACAGTGGAAAAGTTTCTGCATTACTTCAGGTTACTGGTCTTTCCTGCATCGGCAAAATCGGCACATTGCTCTTTGCATACTTAGCACTTCACAGTCATTTGCATGTTATACTTGTATGCAAATGTTTCAAGACATCTCTGCAAATTTTCCTATACCGTTTTTCATTTTTAATATATATTGTATATGTTTGCACATATTGGCAATACATTTTATTCACTGTTATAGTTCTGAGTAATACTATAACTAAATGCTGACTACCACATGAGCAGTAGACTGGATCTGAAGGGAAATAGTATGCAATGCAATTTTCTCCCCAGTTCACCATCATGCAACTCTGCATCAGACTTAAAGGCACGCAGCCCCCTAGGTGCAACCAAGAAAGTGGACAGAAGCTGGAACATGCTCCTATGACACAGATGAGCAACAGTGTGACCCAGGGCTGCTAGGTCCATTTGAAGTAGCAGTACGTCTCTCTGCCAGAGCACAGCACCCTGTCATGTCTTTGCGCCCACTCAAGGACACCTAGATTGACTTCCACCCTTCATCTGAAAGACGAATGATGTCAATGCCGTTTGGCACCTAAAACCTCCTGGTGAGCATTAACATTTAGAGAGCGTGTTACTGAGCTATGAGAAAATGGGAATAAGCTAACGCAGTTGTGTTTAGCCAAAACATTCAGAGAATGAAATGCCTGGTATGGTGGTAATCTGTCCCATCTTTAGTCAAAATATTGGAATAGAAGGTAAAGAATTAAGATACAATGTACTGATTAAGAGAGCTTTATCCCATTGTTTAATATCGCCATATTATCGCAAAACTAAAGCAATGGGGATACCCACTTTGCTTAAACACAAACTTGTTTTTAGAAACATGACATAAGTTGCACGAAGTAAACGAATCACTAGTCATACCCCATAGAATTTGCCATCGCCAGCCAGGGTATAAATAACTAGCCAGCCTGCTAAATAGCACATTTTATTGAGGCTAGCTAGCAAGCTAATCAATGTTTGGTGTACGTGTACAATACCTTTGGGTACAAACATCTCTGTAACCATGCTACACAGAGTGGGGGTTTGTTAGATTACTGCTGGGCCACTTCCACTTCCTGAGGAAGTGCAGCCAGGCAGGTGCTGATTGGCTCAGGGTAAACCGAAAATGCTATGGGCGGTCTTTGTTTTTAATCGATTTATACTTGTGCTTTCCACACCCTTTCGACAACACTGCCACGAAGGATGAGCTCACAAAGACAGAACTGACAGGCCTTGTGTTATGAAAATATTTAAACTGAATGATTGTCCTTGATTTACCTGCAAGTCTTCCATTTTTCTGAAACAACTATTTTGACTGACTGTATTTCTAAAGTAACAAGTATGTACATAAGCAGACAAAAGCCATACAAAACAAGGTAAAAGCACGCCACATACAGTATATTTACGTAAAATCATATTTAGTTTTAACTTCATACCGTCTATTTTTCGTCTGTAACATACCGTCTATTTTTCTGTGAAAAAACATTACGGCATAAGGCATCCAAAATGATGCATCTTTATTTAGTCTAGCTGACTAGGACTTGAGTTCTGGCCTTATTAAATCCACACAGCTGTTCCACTGTCCCATTTTGAAGTATCAAAACAGAATTCAAGAACAGACCCATTGCTGTTTAACCAGAAATAACACAAAAACCTTACCAAAAGATGTACATTCAACTACAAAGAAGCATATCAGACAACATAGCCAGCTATACTATTCAGAGTGCTGCCCCTCCCCGCACTAGCATTCTTGTTTTTATGGCGACATCAAGGGTCTTTTTATTATGACCTTTGGAATGAATGGCATTTTAACAGCAAAAAAAGGTTACTAGACTAAGCAGGTTACAGACCAGAGGCAATGCCGATTGTATACTGAGTCAGCAGATGAGTGTGCCTCATATTCTAATAGCCTTAACAAGGAACTGAACTGCTGTGACCTGAATTATCCTCATCTCACCAATGCTGCATTTCCCAATAAGACCATTTACTGCTTATCAGCAGTCATGGTTATACCTAGCAGGAATGCCAAATCAATGTCTGCCTTTGTGTAAACTGCCCAATGTGTGTGCCATTCCCCCACAGTCTTCAGAATGTTGAACCAATGTGTAATTTAATTATCCAGTTGCACTAACCACACACCAGTGGTTCGTGAGGTCTGGCCGCTGACGAAGCCCCGGTGACCTTTGCATGGAGTATCACATCTGCAGTCCTGCCTTGCTTTTTGATAAACTGCTTTTCATAGCGAGCCAACTGAAGGCTCATGTAAAAATTAGCACCTCCATTTTGAAACGCTAAACTTTAGCACAACATTTCAACTTCATTTTAAACAGCAGACCAGGGACAAAAATCACAAAAGACGATAAAAATAACAATGAATATGTAAAAATGACCAACAAACCACATAACTAAATGACCAAGCTACAATTTAAAAATGGTGACCCAATGATTCAGCTTTTAAAGCATGTAATATGTATAACCTTGTAATATTTAGCAAGTAGTATGTATAACCTCGTTCACTATTCATAATGTTAAATGCTATTCAAAGTGGTAAACCTAAAATCATGCCATGATTAAATAAAACAAAAAGGGTTGACCGTCTTTTGGTGTCTGTTTCAACATGCTCCAAAATCAATTTAGGGAGTAGCTGCCTCTTGCAAGGCCTTCTTAAATAGAGGCATTGGTTTTCATCTCCCTGCAGCCTTTTAAACCGGAAGGGCAGAGACTGTCTTTCATTTCAAATACACCCTTTTCCTCTCTAAATGTTCGCCAACTGTTTAACATGAATCCGGTCTTTCCTGCCACTACTTTCCAACCAACATAACCTGTAAAGGAAAAGGACGTAGCTATGTGGCTGGAGACAACAGCAGAATGTTTTACCAGACACTTCAGAATAATTATAAAGGACATGGTGCCTCATTAAAATTGTACAACATCTCTGCTAATTACAAGACCCGATGTTCACTGCACATATCTTGTAGAGGAAGAAAATAAAATAAATCCTAAAAAAAAAAAAAAAAGCTACAACATGACCATACGGGATTGTCACCATAAAAGGCAACCTCATCTTAAACAGCCTAAAACACACACACACAAAAACAGGACCATATACAGATACATGCACATACTAGGGAAGATGCAAAATATGCAGCTTTTAGAGACATTTAGACGTATAGAGAAAAATAATGTAGGTGCCCAAACTCAATAGAAACTGTGTCACAAGCTTTTCCTTTCCTAAAGGTCGGGGAAGGCAAACTCCCCCCCGGAGCCAGTCTCACCGAACGCAGCGGAAGGACACGTCGGCTGCACTGCGAACGCAGGGGGAACTGCAGCAGCCCAGCACCGCAGGAGCAGCTTGTGGATCCAACGTGCCGGCACACTCACCACTCCCCTCTCCCTTCTCCCCCACATGGTACGCACCACACTGCAGCAAACTCCCCTCTTTAAACAGACCAGGAAAAAAAGAGAACCAGTGCTCCCACCTCGCTCAGTTGAGTCCCACAGCTCTTTCCAGCCTCTCCTTAACCCTGGCAGAGAAGCATCTGGCGCAGAGATCGGGCCCGTCTTGACTAGATACTATCTAAAGATAACGACCATGTGAGTGGTTGTCATTCCCTGCTCCCTGCTGTCTGCTCATGGCCCATGCCTAGACTGGGGGGGGTGGTTTCTTTCGGCGACAGAGCAGTAGAGAGAAGAGTGTCTGCTGAACTCTCCAGCTCAAACATTTCCAGCTGCCCCTACCCCCCAGCCCCCTCCATACCCTTCCTGCCGCCAGCCTCCAGTAAGGCCCGCCCCGTAAGCTCCAGCCAATAGCAGGCCAGACTGCAGATCTGCCGTTCTTAAATTGGCTGCAATGCGCTGACTGGCGGGATGACGTAAGGTCCTCCAATGACAGGCCCATAAATGCTAATCTTAAAGGCATTTCCTTATTTTCAAGTCAAGCTAAACGGAAGCAATTGTTGTTCTTCCTTTAAGAGGAAAAAAGGTTTTCCTTTAGCAGAAAGACATACCTGCTAGTTACACTGTGGTTTTCTTAAGGCTGGTATGACCACCGTTTTAAATTTGGAAAAAGGACATTTACATTTTAGACATAAATTTCCGGTCTACTTTGTGGTGGACTAACTTGAAACACACAGAATTCAGTGCAAATTTCCAGCCGCGGGCATTATACACGTTCTGAATATTTATAAAGAAAAAGAATTAGGAGTCATAAAATTAACAGCAACTATGAACATATAGTTTCACATTTTATTCTCCGTAAAGCACTAAGTAATTTCTCTGCCACAGCAGTGAACCAAGGAAGCAAAAAAATTACAGGCTTGTGATTTTTTATTCATATCTTTATAACATGAATAAAATTCCTGGTACATAAAAAAAATTTAACTATTGTTGACAATTATACATAAGTATTTTACTACAGGGCTTATATAAAATATTAGTAGTCTCATTTTTAAACATACAGTTGTAATTCCCTGGAAAATCATAAACTGCAAAAATAAGTTTTTCTAGAATTACCGAGGAGAAATGTTAAAAATATGTTGTCCTGACCAGTCTTAATTCTGCATCAGTAATAAAAAGATAATAAAAATTTAAAATTCCACACATTTCTTTCCGGTGTTTTGTTCGATTAATAGGTCACACAAACCCACATCCAGAAAGTTTGGATGCTGGGTGGCAATTGCTACGCCAGCTCACCAATTTTTTTTTTCTGCACATACTAAGAATCAGAACAGTCAAAGCTCCATTTGAGTGCAACATTTTGAAAAATTCCCTTTCTTCCAGGGCTCCATCCTGAGGTTTTGAAGCTACAGTAAACACTTCCATGTAGGATGGGAGGAGGACTTTTTCCACCATGTCAAATTCAACCATATCATTCACCATGTCATATTGTATTGTACTGTATGGGTTCATGCAGTACTGCAAGTTTTGCCAATATTTACTGTATATAAGTATACTCAATATGTATGTAAAAAGATATTTAGCTTTTGTAATGTAGGTACAGTAGATCATTTTGACCTGGTCATTTTAAAAGCAGCTAGCAAGCCATATAAGTGTGGGCACCCCTGTTCTACTCCATCTGGTCATAAGTAATGGGTTAAAAACTATTTTACATGGATGACATACTGCACTAAGAAGATGAGAAAAAAAATAACTGAATGTACCCACCAATCCAATCTTAAACCTTTCATCCATCCATCTTCTGATTACATATTTTGGAAAGTATCAAGAGGAAAGGTGGGGGGGGGGCTGGAGTCTACCTCAGGCAGGAGAGGGGACACAGCAGGGATACCAGCCCAATATAGAGCACATACACACACTACAGCCGATTTAGAGACACCAATTAGCTTAAATGCAGTCCTTCGATTTGCGCACAGAGTCTGAAGCACTTGGAGGAAGCCAATGCAACATGGGGTGAACTTGTAAACTCAAAACACACAGAGGGTATGGAGGATCCAAACCCCCAATCAAGCAGCTGTGATGCAAACGTGCTACGCATCATGGCACAACGAATCACACCTCTGAAGCATAATAATAACATAATAAATGTGGTCTTGAGTTTACCAAAAATTGTTCTTGTGAAAAAAAGGCCTGGCAAAAATGCTCAGCTTTTAACAGGTAGACACAGCAAACTATTTTACCTACAATTAAAAAGGACTAATGACTAACTACTGCAGGAAACAGAACATTTTCCAAAATTCAACTTAAATACAAAATCACATGCAACATCAATATTAACATCTCCTTACGAAATTAATATCACATGTAACAAACAGCCCCATGATAGACTCGGGTCCTATCGAGGTGCAGACCAGCCTTGTGCCCTGTGCTGCGTAGGACAGGCACACACATGCATACACATATACATACATATAAACTTCCATAGTTAAAGGGATAAAGAGATTTTATAAGGTTTAATACTGTATTAAAGTAATATGACCAATATTGCATGTGCTAAACCCAAACAGGAAATGGACTCCTTGGGGAAAACAGTATAAGACCATTTCCTGCCCAGATGGTGCCTACAGCTCTAATAATGTATAGAATGCAAATCCCAATATTACCGAGTCTACCGCACTTCAGGAAATCTTTAAATAAGTCTAACAAAGATGTTACACCAAGTCAGTGTACCCTTCCCACTGACCAGTTAACAAATGCATCTGACGAGCATCTAAGTCTAAAGAAAGTTGTTTATTTCTGAAACATTGGGAGCCCGTCCTAAACCTCTGGCACAGAAGATCTAAACATGGCATCTAGTCCAAATTGCTGCATTGATATCCAGATGTACAAAATTGCAAACAGGAACAGTCTGTGCTGGCATTCTCTGAACAAAACAATATAGTAAAAAATGGCCATTATTAAAGACTACACAGAAAAGTAGGTAATGATCGAATATTAAATTCATAATGAATGTAAAAGTTAAATGGTATTCATAAAGAAAAAGCCAATGTCTATTTTAGAAAGCCAACAGAGAAACTTTAAGACAACAGTATGGCTGTAGTGCATAAAATGCCTTTTTTACCTGCATCACATCTACTGTATCTAGCAATGTACATAACCGACAAAGGAAAAGGAACAAGACAGCCTGCATATGAATCCGTTAAATCCACAAACAAAAATGCTGCAAGATTATCATCTTTAATCCCATTCACAACCAACACAGGCGCCCAGCTTACATTCCAAAGTAATGACACCGAAAACACGAAGAAAATCCAAAAATCTTTAACGCTCTCCATTGCTGAATGTTACTAACAGAAAACTAATAAGAATTTATGCAGATCACTACATTCATTTTTTTTATGTGTCTAAGCCGTCCTTTGACAGATAAAAAGAAAATGTTGGCATACAGAGACTGTCAAACTCTGTGTATTTAGCTGGGTATTCTATGCAAGAATGTGAATATTGTACTGCCAGATGACAACTGCCATTTTTATGCAAAAGTTAAAACATATTGTCAAGCAGAAAGCCAGCACATTTAAGCTAGATTTTAAGACTTCTGGGAGAAAAAAAATCGGTATTCCCTCTTTTTTATTTCATCTCACAAGAGGGAGACACACATTTTATTTGTATACCTGTCAGCAAAACCATACAGAAATCTTTCAGGCCAATAGATCTGAAAATCAGATAATGGAATTATGTTCTATTTAGGTCAGACATGTATTAAAGATTACTGAGATTTACAAAATCATCTTAGTAGCTGTCCACTTCCATACCAGTTACTATCAGCAATTTCACATATGCGCAAATAAATTAAATGTTCCTGTCAAATGCGTAACATTACTGCAAAACAGCAAAGTTTTGTCAATCAATGATTTGAGGCGCATATGCAATCCAGCCGAAGAGGGGAAGTGCTTTAACTTTGAATCAGTCACTGACTAACGTTTTCTGCAAGTAATATTCAATTGAATTTCAATTACTTGTACGTGTAATGTAGATCTTTTGCCTAAAATTTCATGCAAAGACACGAAAAGCGTCAGTTTGCATAATTTCACTGGGAATTTTCAAGTTCAATTCTTTCATATTTCAAATAATAAGGTACATGACCCGAAAACTGACGGCAGCTTGCCAATTTTCGGCGCTTTAAATACGACATTATAATGGCAACTCAAAAAGCAAACAAACGTACTCAACCACCTTACCGTTTCGGTATATTAAAGGACAACAACGAAGAATACGAAATATTTAAACGCTCATATTTAAACGCAGAACTTAAAAACTTCATGACTAATTCGCCTGGCCGGGAATCTCGAACAGAAACAACGCAAGGGAGAGACAGACGTGACAGGCTAATACCGCAACATGAAGCGTAATCCTGTTCTAGCTACCTACAATGTCATACGTCAACGATTGCCAGATTTTATTAAATCACCTATTATGCCGTATAAATATGGGCTTTTTAGCGATGGCCGGAGGACTGCTGTCCGGCCCGCAATGGCGTACAGGTAACCAGTACGACTACTGTTCACTGCCTCACTTGTCAACCAGGACAGGACATAAATCACATCGTTTTTTATTGCTCAATTTTCCTATCAAGTTTAATTTAAAAGTTGTAGCGATTGGCACGAGAACAAGCGTCGCGAATTAAATACCTGTCGAGTTAACACCGATCTGCGTGTCGCATCTGTATAAAAAAAAAAACTTGCAGGTCAGCTTCGTTCCGGTGCGACAAAACGGCAGGAAGCGGCCGGAACGCGGCGCCCGAGGGCGAGGGCAGCGCGTGCAGCGCGGGCCTCCGTGGGCTGCCGGAGGCTCGAGCCAGCGCGAGGCGGCCACTCGGTCAGCGCGCGCCGCAGCTCGCGCCTCCCTCCCCCCCCGGAAGAAGCCGAACCGCGATCCGCTCGCCGAAGCTAAATGTCAGGAACCGAGAGCCGCCGGCTGGCCGGTGGGGAGGGAGGGGGTTATCCTGCGGGCGGGTAGCCCGTAGCTCAAAAAGCACAAAAGGGGGTAAAGATTAACGAAACGTATCGGTATAATGGACAGGGACCGAACGGCGAAGCGGGCGGCCGTCCTGTCAAAGGCGGCAGGTTCGCCGCCGGTAACTTAGAGAAGCCGCGCAGGAAACTCCGCACCTCACCTTCATCACCTGCTCCTAGACTCCCGCAGCCAAAGCCGACTGGGTCGGGCCCACCGAACTGCCACAAACAAGGCTTCAAGTTAAAATTAAAACAATAAAAAATTAAAAAAAACCTATGTAATTAAGGCCTGTTGTTCATTACAAAGAAACACTGTGGTGCGTTAAAGCGAAATACATTCCGCAAAGGGGCGCCTGCTTTATTTCCTCTTTCTGCGCTACGGCTGGACGAGCGACAGGACCTTCTGACAGCTCGTAAAAAATAAGGCTTACTGGAAGGGGTTGGCCACACATCCAGTATAATTGGTTCCATAACTGCATCTACGCGCATCTGTCCACGATAACCGCTGGCCTTTTGGACACAAAACGCCCCACAATTAGTTGTTTTAGTGCGAATCGACGCCTCGGCTATACATAAATATCACTTTGTAGAAATAGTGCGCGAGCGCGACCCCCGCGAAGCGCGGCGTGTTGGTAGCTTCCAAGCGAATGTCAGGAGCCCCGGGAAGGGCAAGGGTCTGCCTGTTACCTAGGAAACAGCGGGGAGACTCGCGCTGGCCGGACGCGTCGCGCGCTTCCCACCCGCCGGGAGCCCTGGTCACGAGCGCCGGAGTGTTCAAACGTGTTGATATTGTCTCGTGCGCGAAAGTGCACTTTCCGAACTTAAATGGAAATCGTGGTCAATTTGTGTGTTTCTGAGTGTACAAATGCACATACAATATATGACCTGTGAGATAATATACAGCCCCCACCACCTGCATTACAGAAAAATCAAATCGAAAGGAGAAAGAACGCGGATAAAATCAATGTCTAATTTATAACTGCCTCCTACTTCACTGTATACATAGCACTCTAACAATTTTTCAGTAGTCAGCCACACATTGTATAATACACGTTCAGATAAAACAGGCAAAATCCAATTGGTACCGAGTTCAGTTTTAAAACTAAATATTCAATGTAAAGCCGGTTTTGCCCTGACTCCGAAGTTATCTTGTGAGTCGGGAGTGCATCGAGATTGTTCCTTGAACGTGTACCCGATTACCGGATCCGCGGCTGGGCCGGCATTTCATCCGCATCGAGTCCGCAAAAGGGGGCGTTATTCGCCGCGTAGGTGAAGCCTGGGTCGCGTTGCGCAGCTGGGAAGGGAATTGTTTGCTTTTTTTGCACTTAAGCAGAGTTGCTTCTTTCCGTAAGCTTCGCGAATCAGGTGATAGTAATAAGTATATTACATAACATAAACACGTTTCGTGCTGTTACACACTGCGATTATCTAATCATTCGCCGTGTTTTGATTTCTTAACCGGACACTGAGTTAATAAGTGCATTTGCCCCGAGCACTTTTAACAAAATTCACATCTCATTTAATGTTGCCGAGTCTAGCCAGTGATCTGTGTTTATGAATAAGGCATTTCCATTAAATGCAACAGGAAATACAATGATCAATGAAGCTTGGTAGATATAAACAAAATTACAGAAATGTAATGTTTGCATCTACTCCAGAAAAATGACTTTGCTGGTTACGTGGGAGCAAAGGGTTGCTTTCCATAATACATGCACTCATATACTGACACAATTAGAATTTGGCGCAATACAGCATGTATTGTATTAGCATTTATGCTGCTACTAAAGGTGACTTTTTTTTTTGTAAATTCATGTGTAAATGCCTGTGAGAAAAGCACACTAAAATCTTATGGCGGCCACAAAAATGGATAAGAATGCTAAAAAATGTGAAAAAAGTCTATGTACATAGATAGTTACCATTTTTAGTCAATGCACATTTCAGTACTCTCATTTGGTCACCACATTTTTGAAAGTGCACTATCTCAAAATGGATGTTGACCAGGCTGAGACTTGACTTAAAATTTCCAAGTTCTATATTTAAACGTTCCTCCTCCCTTAATGTCAACCAGCCAGAACACAAAGTATGTGAACTGATGTGGTTTAAAGGGAGAAAGAGACAGCTTGGATCACATTAACGGGAATGTGCCCATGTATCTGTTTAAGGCGGTGTTTCTCTTTAAGGCTACATAGGACCCTAAAAGTATACTTCAGATCATGGGTCAAAGCACCATTTCAAGGAAATGTGAGATTCCCCAGATTCCATAAATGGGCCTATATGTCAACGAATAGTTTTAACTATAAGTTTTAACAAAGCAACAGAAGAAGAATGTAAAAGGAGCCACGCTAGCAAATAAACAACTGCTATACTTCAGTAGAAGAAAGGAAGGTCTGCATTCTGGCTGCGCAGAAGCAGTATGAATGCAGTCATGTGGAGAACAACGTCAGCCAATAGTTTATGTATGGAAGAGTTTAGAATTTCTGGCGCTTGCTGGAGGTTCTATGGTCGGTCTGCACTTGGGTCCTGATTGCAGTGTCATGCCAGACTTCGATAGCTGATGTAGGACATCACTTAACCCCTACCTACTAACCTGCCTCCCATGCCTACCTTTCTTCCTTCTGGACATGTCTTCAAAGCTTGGCCCAGCAGGGCCCAACCTTCCTATTTTTCTCCACCAGCCCCTACTAGGTGAAGGAGCAATGCAAATTAGTGTAGGTATGGGGAGGGTCACGCCTCAGTGCCTGGGCCGCCCACTCCTTCACAGTGCTCCGCTCATTATTGAGGCTTTCATCGACCAGCGTGTCATATGATTGCCCGGCATTGTTCCACGCTCCCCATTTTATTCTTACCTTTTCTCTCTTAAAAACATGGGACTGTAACCCCTGGGCCGTGGTTAAGAACGTCCTGCGACCTTTGATGGTGGTTAATTCAGACGTCACCCCACATTTCAGCAGTGTGCTCCCACTAACCTCTGTTAATGTTCCTCCATGGTTTAGTACTGTCATTTGTGGAATGGGACTGTTCCCACATTTATTAATATTTAATTTCCCGTTGTTATCAAGAGCAAAGCACACTTCTTATCAGAAGAGCACAACTGGCAAAACCTGTTTTGTTGCTGGGATTTCTTGTTAAAGGAGAAAACAAATAAATCATAACCTCTTAAATTCCTCCACTTGGCCCAGGCGTGTGTCTTGCTTTGATTCCGCTAACAATCTAGTGTCCTATTGTGGTATGCCAGTTGAAGTCTAAGCATGAAGTGTTGCATCAAAGGTTATGTGCGGTATGACTTTGCCTCAGATTCCCCTCAAAAGGGGTTTCGGGAGACCAAACGGTGTCTCAATGATTTGCTTTGAAGCCAAGTAAAAGAATCATTAATTATACTTATCATCTATGTACAATGGTAGCTAGCAGCCAATCATAAAAAATAATAAAGGTAATTAAATCATAAAAATATCTGCCTTTACTGTCCCATCTAATTAGAATGTGCTTATGACATTCCATTCATGAATTGTTTTTTGTTTGCATAGAAATTGCATTACCTCTTATGCAGGAGAGGGTTACATAGCCTGTCCCAGGAACTATAAGCACAGAGCAGGAAACACACTGCATAGGAACTCAAATTTAGCGATGTCAGTTCACCTAAATGCATATAGGAGGCACTCCATAGGGAGAATATACATACTGTACACATACCCCCACACAGAACCCAGGGCAGGATTCAAGCCCACAACCCTAGAAGTGTGAGTCTACAGTGCTATCCACTGAGCTCCAGCGTCAACAATTACATAAGCTAGTAAATAAAAAAGCAAAATTCAAAATAAACACACTGCAGTCCTAACACTTGTATGAATGATAGATGTTAGTGGTGTCAGCCAATTATTGGAACATAAGGCATGTAAAGGACATCACACAGTACAATAAATCACTTCACACCTAACAGCACAAACAAAGTAACTGGTCATTGTAAGCAGTTTTAAGCACGTGTCGTCGTTTCTTTGACTTTATTAGATCTGAATATTTGGGGCCGTACTGTGCTGAGTTTTGCTCTGTTGAGAGTCGTATTGATGTTCCAGAAGGGAGACTGTAGTGAAAACATTCCTGGGCCAAATGTGGCCCATGAACTAATGGACCCGACCTCGCTGTTCCTGCAACGCCCTGTTAAGTACCTCAACAATGAGCATGACAGACCTCTATTTTGCCCGAGGCTGTGGTCTATGGAAAGTCAGCCACAATGACTGAGTCAGTGCCGCACTTGGAGCAAACTTATGCTTGGACACAGTCTGTAAATATGACAATCGTGTCATTGTATTTTTTTTACCCTCACGAGGTGTGCGCTATCTGGCCAAAATTACCTTAAGCACTCATGTGACCATAGTAGATATTTTTACTTCAGCAGGAGTAAATGTGAATCTGTTACTGTAACCCATTTTCTCAGCGCAGAGTCCTCCTTTTACGGTTTTGCTGAACTGGGACCGAGTCAGATAAATCTGACACATGCTAATATGCTTTAAAAGAAATATATTCATACCCTGACTTCATTCAGTATATTAATATTTCAGCTTAAACAAAACATTCTGTCTGATTAGCATTGCAGAGGGATTTTGTGTATGCAAAACATTGATGCAGTATATCAAGAAGAGAAGCCCAAGGATCAAGCCAAGAAAATGTTGTCGACAGTGTATAATGATGTAAAGTGACATAAGGGCCCTCCAGTCCTCACTCATGTAACAATATTTATGTAAATGCTTCAAAATTTTTCATGAATTGCTTATGAAAAGCGGGCAGCACATTTATGTAGTTTATATGGAGTATGTCACCTACTGTATCTGTCTGTCTATCAGATGCTTAGCCAGCACCAGGGTGTGGAATAAAGAGTATGTGTCGTAAAAATATTTAAAAATATATGTGACTGCAGCAAACAAATGTATAAATGGTAGAAAACCTCCAGGGATAGTGATGGTAGTAAGTAGTTTGCTAGGTGTTGTTTTTTAACTGTAAATTCTATGGTCCTTTCTGCCTTTTGGAAATACTAATTTCAGCTGAACCAAGCCTGATATCCAAATCTGATTTATCTTGTAAACAGCAACTCTTGAGCTTAAGTGTATAATTCACTTACGCACTGCACTGTTCATTAATTGACATCAATGGAAATTACTTAATAGTGCCATTATAACTTTATTCTACAGGACCTTTGTTTGTGCCTACACTCATTGGTATCCCAGGGCAACAGTCATGTGCTTTGATTCGATTTCAACCAGGAACGAGGAGGAATTTAGTATTCAACTCGCACGCACAAACACAGACTCACCTACTGTACATTCGGTGTCCTGACGTAACAGCAACCTCGTTCATCCAGTTCATATGTGTTCTGTAACATGTTTAGATATGCTAACTGTTCTGTTAGAACTCTAAGTAAGAAATGTTCATAAATCTCACTCATGCTTGCTCTACAATTGGTGAACATATCAATACGAAACGATTACCTTAAACGTCAGGTGTATGAACATGGTTGAAAGCAGACATAAGCATGGTTTTCCTGTTCTGCCATGGGCCCTAGATCTTGGTGATGACTGGTGTCCCGGGGGGGGGGGGGGGGGGGGGGCGGGGGGCATTGCGGCAGAGCCCTCCCTCGCACACATACCCGGGAGTCCTGGGAGAAGACGAATTCCTCACTGCAGTGAGGGCCCACATGCACGGCCAAGCCCGCCCTGTTTATGCATTTCGCTGGGCTAGGATGACAAGCTGATCACAGAGCCTTGAATGCGTCAGCCTTCTCCTGCCGCCACAAACTCCAAGGTAAACGTGCAGATCCTAGGACCCGGAGCCAGGGGACAGGCTCACCAAAGGTACCGGCCGCTGTACAAGGAGGAGAGGATTTCATGGCAAAGCAGCACGGTTCAAACACCTTTCAGCATGGGAATTGATGCACTGCGCAGTGAATGTCCAGGGAATTCTCATAGGTTTCCCTTGCAGGCATCCAAGCTCTAAGGATCTTTGAATAGTGAGAAAGAAGCTGCTGACTTTGGAATATTTTGGCTCTAGCATCGTGCCAGCTTCTTCTCAATAAGCCACAAGGCAACCAACAATAGTGGAGAAATGTAAGGTAATCTGAACGGACTAGTGGGGCTATGCACTTGTCATAGGACACAGCCAGCTTGCGATCTAATTCTTCTTCTTCTAAAGAAATCTCAACCTGTTCCAAACTCAGCTCTTACATTTTTAAAAATATGCAGATGTACTTTAAATAGTAGACAGCATGATATGTGTGGCCTTCTGTAATTGACTACACAGATCAGCATTTGTAAGGCTTGTAAGATCAGCTAGGAAGGAACCAGGACCCCATGACACCGGACGGGAGGAGGGAATTGGGGTGTTATTTGGGGACGGGAGGGGATCTGGGCTTAATATAAGTGAGGGGAGGAACGGCAACTAGACACGGCCTCCCTGGCAGCAGCTCAAGGGAAGCATGAAAAAACGAAATGATTGTCAGGCCTCAGAAAGGCCAGTGTTAGGTACAGACTCAAGAGTCAGAGTGAGGGTGTGTGTAACGAAGTCAAGTGGAAAAGCAAATTCCAGTGCCACAGCGTCATGTGACATGAATAAATGTGCTTGTCATGTGACTTTGTCCCACTCACAGCCCTTCATCTCACATTACTGTTTCCTTGACATATTGTTTTTATTTGCAAGATAAATGTGCCCACATAAGCAATTTTAGCGACTGTGCTGCGCATGTTGTATTGCTACATCATATTCAAAAGTAAACCTGAGACCTGCATCTCAAAGCTGGATTCCTAGCTCAGCCGGATAGCTTGTCAGATTTAAGGTGCCCCCATTTAAATAGATGTTACTTTTGTTCACTTACATGTAGCCCAGACTACCTTCAATCCAACAAGTTACCCGACTAAGCAAGAAATCCTGCTTCATGATACAGGCCCCTAATTGTTCAAATGGGGCAAATGCTGTAAAACAGCAACCAGCCCATGTGAAAGCCACCTAGTGGTGACAGTGAGGTGTCACATAAAGTTGTTATTTCTGAACTTCTCAGTTAAAATATTTATTCTTAAGTAAGACCTGCCCTATAATAATAATAGTGAACATGACTATGCGCATTTATGTGAATCAATGCGCTACATGTGCTAATCGTAAGTTTTGACCACTACTGTGGACTAACATAATGAAATGTGTTTCTGGCGGGTTGGGGACTTCTGGGGGGCATTGGGGGGGGGGGGACTTACAATGGTCTGTTTATTGTCCACTGAAAAGCAGGACACACTC
>JAODKL010000036.1:21004408-21024636 GCA_026780765.1 Petrocephalus schoutedeni
GTGCCCTGCGATGGGCTGGCCCCCCATCCTGGGTTGTTCCCTGCCTCGTGCCCGTCGCTTCCGGGATAGGCTCCGGATCCCCCGCGACCCTGAACGGATAAGCGGGTTGGAAAATGGATGGATGGATGGATATTTGTATACAAAGGCTCAGCACCCTGAATAGGACCAGTGCTTTCAGAAAGTGTATGGATGGCAGGATTTGCATGCAATTCTTGAATATATTCTAATATCTTCCCGCTGAGTCAAACATTCCTTAAAACATTTAATTGTTAATACATTTCAATAAACAAGAAACATAGAAAATGAAGATTAGGCATGATTCCCCTCCATTAGTGACTCATCCATGAATCAGTCCATGAAAGAATAGCAAATATTTGACTTAATAAAACGCATATTTGTTTTCAAAAATCCTGTCTAATTAGACAATTGAATCTACAGCAGAAGGTGAAAGTCAAAGGGTAAATATCTCCTGAAATGTAAATTTACCGCCCATCGTCAGTGTAAGCCTAATGAAGAGAAAACAGCGGTAGGACTGGTGACATTCCTGCACAAACGAGCAGTGGCCTGCAATGCCATTTTACCATGAGGAATGGGCTACCATCCCCATCCAGGAGAGGTGACCTGACAGCCGTATTCAGGAATTCACACTGCGAGCCCCCGTCTTGCTGAACGCGTGCACGCTAAGGCCATCTGTTGATAGAGAAACACAAACAGCAAACACCCTCTGGCTGACCTACTCCAGGCAACTGAAACATGCTTCCACCAAGATGCTACTAACTTCTAGCTGGCTCACAGTATAGTCTGCTGTACTATACCACAGGTTATACATTATATTGTATTAGGACCTATATTACAAAGTGCCAGTGGAAACAATTGAACTGGCATGATGCAGAGAGAGAGACTCATGGGGCTGGGGTTTGTGTCTGCAATACAGGCTGCTGGTGCTGTTGTCGGTTTTATCTGTAGTCTTTCCCCCTTCAGCCCAGCTGGCTCTTTAGCACTCCATGTGCATGAGAGCCAGCCGGGCCACATTCCTCCGGGAAATGTGAGAATCAGCCCTGCGCTGATGGCTGAGCCTCTTGTTGGCTCGCAGGAGGACCTGCCCCTGGCGCCGTGACCCTGACCCTGGACCCGCCCGGCCGAGCCCTCTGCACTTCATGCCATAACGTCACACCATGCACCACAGTCTCTTGACTCCTATGAGGGCTCCACAAAGGAGTCAGCCTGCCCAGGCCTTGGGGGCTTAAAATTTCCCTCCCAGCTTGTGGCCGAAACAAACGGTCCCTGCATCCTGGCATTCCACGCATCCAGTAGACATCATGGGTTTGTGAACGAATTAAGCTTTCAAATTCTCCCAGGTAAAGGCATCAAACTGCGGGTAACAGTGGATCTGACCAACCAGGGCCCTATCTGGGTGGGGGGGGGGAGGGGGGGTACACCAAAAACCTCAGAAATAATTAGATTCTGAAATAAGATGGTTTCTAATTTGAATTCTTTCTGTCATTATAGGAATAAATAACTTACATGATAAGTTACGCTAATCTGCCTGCTTTTTTCTTTATCTGCTTATCTGCCTACTCCCTGCCCCCAAGCTCCCCCCACCACGTGCCCCCCACCTTCACGAAATTAAAAGTGGTTTGATCCTCCAGTGCACAAATCTGTCACATGAATAATGTAAGTGGCTTTTGCCAATTCTGAATCCAAAACGAAACCGAAACTAAAATCAGGATTTCGGAAGGGATAATGCTAAAGAAGGAGAGGCGACCGCTGAGGAGTTCCTATCCGTAAACAGGTGAACCTTAAGTTCCAAGCACCAAAAATGTTGAAGTAATGTAAGTTAGCTTGGAAGGGGGGGAGGGGGGGGGGGTTGGTTATGTATGGTCACACTACTGTGAAACTTACTGTGAGATTAGGTGCCGTGCCCCTGCTCCCAGGGTCACAGATAAAAGCTTGAGGAAGAAACTTGATTGTAAATGGAACCAATAAAAAGATGGTCATAATTAAAGCCATAGATTTTTCATGCTTAATATTAGTTTTCAGCAATAAAATTTTATGCTTTTTTTTTGGAAACCAATAAAAAAATTAATAATGCAATAAATGTATACTAATATATTTAACTATAATTTTACTATTATTGCATTTTCAATGAAGCCATTATGAGCATGCAGAAATGATATTACAGTAATATAGCAGCACTGTAACCTGACACCCTTGGGCCTTCTTTCTTGCTGTGGGGTTTGCATGCCCCCTGTGTTCCTGTGGGTTTCCTCCTGCTGTTCAAAAAGCCGCAGTTAGGCAAATGAATCTCGGAAACACCTGCAGTGCGTGTGGACCGGCATTCCAGCCCAGGGTGCCCGGTGCCCCCTGCTTCCTGGGACTGGCTGCAGATTTCCTGCAATCCTTGTTCCGGATAAGTGGTCATGGATGATGTGTGGATGGAGGAGATCCTGTACTTCCCTCTTCAGATTACAAAGCTGATATTTTCCCCGCATGTTTATTAGTGCTGCGCTCAGACCTGTGTGCTGCTTGGATGTTTGCAGGGCCGGTGTCTGCGGCTTCCCGCTTCCTGACCAGGCCTGCGGCACCTTCCCTGTTCCTGCCGGCCCCTTGCAAACGGAGCCAGGCTCTCGGGGTGAGCCACCCTAACGGCCCCCATTTCCGTGGCGTCAGCCTTTCGCCATTCGCTGGAGTTTGCAGCACCGTTTCCTCGCCTGGCGGTGCGGCTGGACATAATTAGCGGTTCAGGCGGGTGTGTGCTCAGGCTGGCCGGCCATGGTATGTACCGCATGCCGGCTGCACGTCTGCCACTGGCTGCTCAGACACAACATCAAGAACAGCGGGATGGTGCTCTGAAAGGATATGGCTGCAACCAGGAAGGTTTTATTATACGACACCAGCGGGATGTTGGTTCTAGCCTGGTGCACAGACCAGCTGCAATTCAAAATCGAATTTAGGGTAATGAGTCCGTTTTAGTCATTCTTTTTGTGTGTTTTCTGCAAGGCATCTTCACAGATGTCATGGCGGATTTTACATGGTTGGTCATTTTGGAGTACTTTATTAATAAAGTGGAGTATCAGTGTGGTATACTGCTCTGGGGAAGCTGTCCTATCCATGCATGCTTCCATCTCCCAGGTGCTTATCCAGGCACCTGGAGCCTCTCTCAGGCAGCACAGGCAGCAGGCAAGGCACATTTTGGGTAGGATGCTGGCCCTCTCACTGCTGGGCACACAGACTCACACCCTATGGGTAGACAGATGAGCAATTTCTAGGCAATGAATCGTTAAACTGCATGTGTTTGGACTGTGGAAGGAAACCTAGGAAATATGGGGACAACATGCAAACTGCACGCAGACACATGGGCAGAACATGCACAAACACATGAGTGTTTGCATGCAAATTGTATGCAAACATATGGGGAGGACATGCAAACTGCACACAAACACATGGAGATGACAGGCAAACTCTATGCAAACTCCATGGAAACACATGGGGATGACAGGCAAACTCCATGCAAACACATGGGCAGGACATGCAAACTGCACGCAAA
This sequence comes from Petrocephalus schoutedeni, assembly GCA_026780765.1. Taxonomy (NCBI): domain Eukaryota; kingdom Metazoa; phylum Chordata; class Actinopteri; order Osteoglossiformes; family Mormyridae; genus Petrocephalus; species Petrocephalus schoutedeni. The sequence continues at coordinate 21,007,956 of JAODKL010000036.1, forward strand.
CACATGGGCAGGACTAATTTAACTTCTCCAGTTTTTATGTGAAGAGTCCTTCTGCTCAAGCCTCTGACAAGACAATGGAGAAAGGGGGGCCCCCCCCCCCCCCCCAACCATCCAGACAGCTGAATGGGAATGTTATTGGCTCATGGTACCAGTATTCTGGTCTGGACATGACGAAGCATGTCACTTCTTGTTTGTGAACATCAGGGTGTGCAAATCATAGCAGGACTGTGTGATTGTGTGCTCGTGCTCACCACTGCACGCCAGAGGCGACGTGTGAGAGCGGCCGAGCCAGAACCAGCCGTAGATGTCGGTGTGATGCCAGGTCGAGAAGCATCACTCCTTACAAGGGGAACCTATTATTTTTAGATCTGCAGCATTTCTTCAGCAGGCTGGAGCTGAGCTGCAGATCACTAAGATGCCCGTGTATGACTGCAATGATAAACAGTGGCTGCAGTTCCAACCCTCGGCCTGACATCTGTCATCAGCCTGACACCAAAGAGCTGCTCTGTGTCTTACATCCAAAGGAGATTTTGACATGCGATTCACGTTCATTTCATAAAATCCAACAATGCATGGCAGAACAGCTGGCTCCAGTGCCTATAAAAATGCAAAAAAGACAGTAATATCCATATGCTTAGTTTTAGTGTGCAATATGTATATTTTTTATGATCTTTCATAATTTATAACCTGAGATGTAAGTTGTGTCTGTGCCACATTTGCAGTTGAGGGAGCCCAGCTTTCATGTCACGTGCAATGAATCGGTTTCCTTCATGATCTTTGCGCGATAGTTTCCCCGGCACCATATCATATTTGACGATAAACGATCTTTGCTCCTCTCCTACTATTTCAGCAAAAAATAAAAAAATGAGAACAAAAATAAATAAATGCTGCTCGAAAGAAGCTCTGAGTCTCTGACGTGCGGTGTTCCCCGGATATCAAACATCTTCCTCGACGGGTCTTCCTGCAGATCTCCACTTTTAATGAGACGTAGGAGAGCACCTCTCTGTTCTCCTGAAAGAGAGCACGACCAGGTGGCACCTCTATAGAAATGCCCATCTCGCTGCCTCAAGAGCAGGCCCAGTCGCTCCGTCCACGCTGGCAAATGAGAGTAATTATAGGGTCCGAGCAAACAAGTTTGACCCATTATGATCCACCAGAGCAAGATAATCACATTTAATGGCTACAAGCTTGCAGCCGTCTGAATGGACCCGAAGGCGGAGAGGAGAGCCAGCCCACTTACCCTGTGCAGAGCGCCCCTGTCAAAGGGAGAGGCTTTAATCCCCAAAACCGGGACAATTTTACCCAGAATGAAAATGGAAAATCAAAGAAATGGCCTAATAAGACAACCATTAATCATATATTAATTATCACACTAGACACCCCTTTAAATTACGGCTATTATTTATCTGCTGATTTGACTCAAAGTGACAAACATTTGTTTTTGGGAAAGGATGGTCAGTCAGTCCCGGGAGTGACTGATACATGGCATGGAAAAAGGATAGGGGCATCAATGCATTTTATCTATGCAAAGATGGAAATTATATTTGGAATCTGCTTTAGTACATGGTGTACAGGTTTTTAAAATACTGAACGTTTATTTGGTGATGCTTCGCAGTACCTACAACTTCATAATGCATTTGCAGAACATTCATACCATAACATCTTAGCATGCATTAATAGCTTTAACATACATTAATAACAGATATTATATGAAGTTAAGGTGGCTTGTATGGTTCCTTAGCAGTCAGCACTATGGCGTGGTGGCTCCCCAGTTAGGAGACTGAATTCAGTCCCTGGCTCTGCATGATGGTTTGCATGTTCTCCATGTGGTTGTGTACTGGAGTCTACCCACAGTCTAAAATCATGTTAGGTTTCCTGGGATTGGCTCCAGAGTGCCTGTGACCTGATTTATTAGCAGCTACGGAAAGTAAAAGAGTAAGAATTTCCCATAATACACTGCATCACTATACACCATAGGACACCATATCATTATAAAATGTTCATCACTTTATAGGTGTGAGCTGTAGTACGCTATTAATAACACAGCTCAGGCTGTCAGAACACAGCCTGCTACTCCACACCTTGATCAGGAATTAGCCTCACAGTGATCTCATCTGGAACCATCCAGATCCATCATGAGATTGCTAGACGTAGTTCCTGCTGTGTGTGTCTGTCTATGTGTTTGAGGCAGGGGGGGCTGGGCTGACCAGTCAGCTGACCAGGGCAATCATTCTCTGCACTTGTACCTAATTACCAGTCCTCCATTCTTCCCCAGAACATGCACCCGTCTACTTTTCCCAAATAAAATCCCTGTCCCTTCCTCCCATCCTCATTCCATGTGGTCCAACTCCTGCACATGTTTTGTGGTATGTCATTAAATGTGGAGACCTCTGTTATAGCTGCTCAAAATGTCGAAACATTATGTGGAGGTCATTCCTCTAAGGTTCAAGTATCCTGAACTCACAATTTTATACTTCACAGACCAACTCTGAGTTGTGTCCCATTTCAAAGCTTAAAGCATTGTGTGCTTTTATATATTAATTTTCTACTTGAATATTTTTTATGTTCTTTTTCGACCCCTCACAAATATCCTGTCTCCTCTGCATGTTTGCATGATGATTTTATATCATTGTATAAACCTTTCCTGTAAATACAGCTGGTACCAACCTTGAACTATAACCTCAATCAACTTTTAAGTTTGCCCTTGTAAATTAAGAGCTGTCAGAAACCATAAGCTTATACGGAGGTTTGTACACCACTCGCAGGGGGAATGCTGTGCTCGTAAGAGCCTTCCATATACAATCACTTAAAATATTTAAATGCCGTGCAATTTTTATATCTTATTATATCTTCCCATGGGTGAACGTCATGCTAGCATTAGGAGAGAAGCAGGTTAGAGCAGACAAGGCCTTAGAATTAATGGGTCTTCTGGGATTTAGGAATTGAAAGACCTGACAGAATTCAAATCAACAATAAAAAGGCATTTCAGAGGTCAGGTGTGATGCACTGTACTCTAAAACAATCCCTTAATGCCAATGATTTGCATTCCTCTTTTATTTCAAGAGCATTTTTGGGTTTCCTATAAGAACACAGTTGTAATTCCAGACACCAAGGTAGTAAAACCTGTTTTGTCTTCTATCAGTGAACTGCAAGTTAATCTTCTATAATTCCTTTTTTAGGTCTAAAAGCAAGGGGGAGAGTGGAGTTCCGGTTGCAGTGTAAGTGCTGTCTCTTTGACCAAAGCTGAACTAGTAGGAAAAATGAGCCATTACACATTTTCTTTTGGCTGAAGCCTCAGGGAAGATTGAGGCGACAATGAGCCATTCATTACTGTCTTTTTCTGTATTTCAGTAATGTTTCAGATATTAAAGCAAATCTAATTTGAGAATTTTTAACAATGTTACATAAAAGTAAAGCATGCTGCTTCAAGAGTACACTAGCAATGGAAAGTAGTCTTATATTTAACAAAATCAGCTTTGATATTGGCTTGACAGAAGATCAAGATGAAGACCCCCTGGAACACACAAGACCACCTGGAACACACAAGACCCCCTGACTGAGCAGGAAACAGTGAGTCATTGTTTATAGCTGTGAAAGGTCCCCTCTGCAGAACTATATTTCTGCTCAGTTCCAAAGCTAAAAAAAGTCAGGCAGTCACAACCATCAGCACTTTTTGTTTCACTTTTTGAGTCTTAGGCGTCAAACGGCGGTCAGCGGAAGCCTCACCTCTGGTTCGCTTCGGGATGTTTTTTTACGTCCTGCCAACGTTTCTGCCACCCAGCCCTGTCGGGGGTGACTGGGCCCCCCGCATGTGTCCGCCGATGGCACCACTCTTACCTACGATGACGGCTCAGCTGTTAGGATGCAGTAAATGCGCTGGGGTGAGAACATGCAGTCAAGATGGACATATAAGGGGTCAATCACAGTTACCGTCCTGGTCGCAGGAGAGCAGGTTCATCAAACTACCACACACCGATGTTTCACATTGTTTTTCTAAATGGCAGCTTCTCTTCTTGGCTATTTCCAGTGAAAACACAACATCCTAAAGCCTGTAGATGCACATTTCCACATAATAAGGTGAACTATGGGTAAGAGAGTTCATTTTCCCAGAATCGCTTTCTTATTTTCTAGCTCTGAAACTCTGTTCACCTCTTTGAGGTTAATTGACCAAAATGACCCACTTATTTTCCACGCTGATTTCCACAATGAAATTGCTCTCATTGTACGTCTGTCTGTATTTGGTCCAGTAAGTAGGATTATCATCACAGTTAGTAGACGGGAGCAGAGGTCAGAGGTCAAGGCTTACATCACTGTGTTCTTTGTGTGACCCCAAATCCTGATGTTCACTGGCTTGATGTGGTGGGGTAGGGTCATTTCTAACATTGCTTCTCCCCAGAGGTCATTGTGCCTTCCACCGCAAAGACTAGCCAGCATTAGCTTCTCAGAAAGGCCAGGACCGAGTGAAAAGATCCATGGGACACAGAGAGTGGAGGATGGAAAGTGGAATTTTATTGATGATAAAGTGGATCAGCAAGCCAAGCAAATATACAGAATCAGATATTTCACTCTCTGACCAAAAGCCTGGTCTCTCAGTCTCATGCAAACTGTGTAAATGTAGCTTACATCCATAATAACTGAGGGATTGCCTCCTAGACTCACCCCTGGACTAGGCATGGCAGAATCCATCAGCCCAGCTTCTAACATTTTTAGAAACCTGTCTCTTTAAGAACCCTGATGTTTCTGACTAAGATGAGATTTAGATTATTTCTAAATTAAATATACATTTAAGGAATCCCTCTTAATAAAACAATTGTTTGGTTTGATTTTCCACAAGAACAGTGAAAAATGGATGTTGATTCCAGGTGATTTGTGAGGCTTCAAATAACCACTGAGGACTGTCTTCAGATGTTCTCAGCCTTTATTTATTTATAACATTGTTGATATGATCCAGTCAGCATTTCAAATATGTCAGAAGAATCACCAATATAATTAGCAACACTGAGTGTCATTGGCAGCGCCATTTTGAATACATAACAACCATTTAAATGGGGACACACAGACTCACACGTAACTTTGAAATGGCCGACTGTACGGCCACACTGTAGACATCTGAAAAACATGATCTTAGCGTAGCCATGTTTATTTTTTTTGTACTTTTTTCCCCCCAAAACAGAGGCAACTTCCACATGTCTTCCAGATGGACCTCAAACAAAAATGACAGGAGTAACCATATCTTGATGTCGACTGGTCATGAAAAAAGGACCTCGTGTGGAATCGCTCCATCAAAATGTGGTGAGTTCCTTCACTGGTCTGTCGACAGCATTCACTGGGGACGCAGTCAGTTCAGACTATGTGTAATGGGCTTTCTGCATTAGATATAAAACATTTAGAGCGTGCTGACAGTATCAGGTGTGTAAAATTCTATCCTTCTTTGGGAACTTTCCGTTTTAGCGCTAGGGAGCCAAACTCCAGCTCTGGGAAAACGGAAGGTATGATACTCGGCCTGTATGACCCCATTTTCAACAGAAATGACACATTCACACAAAGACTCACACACACACATAAAGACCCAAGTAGGCAGACAACCACACTGACGTGGAAAAAGACACATTATCATATATAGATACACATACACAAGGCCACGCGTTTCTTGTTTTGGAAACGAGAGCATTTTTACCAGGGATATTGTCAGCATCTACCTGGATATCACCATGTTCCTAAAATCCAACGGTGGACAGAAATCGCGCGAGGTCTCTTGCTTTCTCTGAAAAGCTCGGATGATCCAGAAAGGAATCTGAATTGTTTTCAAGCAAGATGGAATTGTAAACACTTATCGCAATGCCTTTTTTGACTTTCATGCGGGTGAAGATTAATCTAGGGTAGGGGGAAAAACAAAAAGCAACAAAAATAAGCGTAAATCTCTGAGACTTTAGCACGGCAGGTACAGGACGGAAGGGCCACCCCCGTAGTGCGATACCAGGCATCCACCATCTCTCACGCACCAAGCCTACCTCCTGGAATAGCTAAATCAGACGCGTGACCCAGGTGAAAGTGGCAATTAACGCTAATATAATCCACATGCTGCTGGAACACAACCCAACGGTCACCAAGCCTCCTACGGCGGCTTCTGACCAGGTGAGGCATTTATTCATGGCAACAGATTCTTCAGATATTCCTGGACTTCAAAGGGCCCAAAGTGAACTTTACACAACCTTCATTTTATGACCATAATAAATAAATGAACTAATAATAATAATAACAAACATACTGATCCTGGCATCTTCACAGGCTCTTCGCCATTCCCACGGCAGGCTCATTAGCACGGCAAGCTCATTACCATGGCAGGCTCATTACCATGACAGGCTCAATACCAGGACAGGCTCATTACCACAGATGTCATTTCTGGAAGGTAGCTCACCCCGGGACCAAGCCACAGATTCTCCAGGACACCTCGTGCGGTTGCCTTCGCCGTGGCATTTGACATTTCACCGAGAGGCATGGGGCACAAATAATACGAGGGTGTGATTACACAAAGGCTAGAGGCTCATTTGTTTTGGTTTGTTCGCTGACGACATGTTACACAATGCCAGCGTTGCAGCTTGATTCGAGACCGTGGGGTGTTTTAAAAGGATGAGCTGGTGAAAGGTAAGACTGAGAGCTGCTAAATTAAACTGTTACAGACTTGTTACCCCGCCCCCCCCCCAGGTGTTTTTTTGGAAATTAGCACGTCATCGATATTGCTTTCTGATGGAACGGCTCTAAAGAAACATTTGAGAAGAATGGCTTCATGAGTGAGAACCACAGAGTCTCCTCCTGTCTCCATCTGCGATGTTCACAGCAGCCCGAAGACTGCAGGTAAGTGAGAGAGTGCTGCACTTGGATTGTGCCTTAATATGTACAAGACAAACGGAGCTACACTGTGCTGCGTGTCTTTAAGCCATCAAAGACTCGTGTGAGATTAAAGACCTCGGAGTGCAGAACCTCCCGGCTGACATTAAGTACCTGTTTCAAATGTACATGTCGCATCTAGAGATTTCTGACTCTGTTTTATCTCGGTGACAGTCATTTCTGGGTTGCTGCTCTAAATATTTCAGGTCTGCCCTGGCTTTTTTTTGTTTTCTTTTGAATTGCTACCACACATAATTATTCTCTGTGTTCCTGCTTCTTGTAAACTTCCGTCCATAAGTGTATCACCGATCAGTGAAAGAGTGAAATAGCCCGTTGTGTTTTGACGCGTGGACCTCACGCCTACACAGCGAGCTAGGTACCGGGAGTGAGCACTCTTTTTCACAGCTGCATATTTTTTGCGAGGTAAACGCCGACTCGCATTTTCCCCTGTGTTGTTCATTACAAGGCTTGTCGTAAAAACATGAACAACAGACTACAAATATCCCGAAACCCCTGCGATCTAAACAAATGGGATCTTTCTGGCTAGAGCTCTGCCCACAAGCAGCCTGATACCCACAATCCTTCAGATCCTTATTACAAGCATGTGTTCAGCTTATTTCCATCACGTCTTATATAGTATCTTCATTTGTCATGAGGAACGGCACTTGCCTGGCAATAACCGTGATGTGAAAGGGCTGAATCCCGAAATAGAAAAACGTAAAACCGAAAAAGTGCGTCCAGTTAAAACGTTGAGGTGCCGCAAAGATGCGCCGAGGGATGTTTACTGTGTGAGTCGTGGGATTGGCTGACCTTTTGGGTGTTTCAGAGAACATTAGAGACCAGATTACACTGAAAGTGAGAGAAAAGGAACAGACTGACAGAGTGTGATGATGGAGGGAAAGAGAGAGAGGGAGCGAGATAAAGATAATGCTGGTCTCGTTTCAGCCCTGACTTTCCCCAGGGGCTCCGTTAGGGTGCGGTGAGGTCCTCACCAGCACGCCACCTGGCTGGCGTAGTCCTGGGTGGTGGTGACCTCGGGCCCGTCTGGCCCCGCCCCCCGGCGGCGCTTGGCGAGGAAGGCCCTCTGCTCGCGCAGCCTCCGCCGCTCCTCGCGCCTCCTCATGCGCCCCTCGCGGCGCTCCTGCTGACGCGCGAACTGGACGCGCTGCAGGAAGAGGTCCTTGGCGAAGTCGTAGAGCTGCACGTCAAGGTCGTTGAGGGCCTCGATGCGCCGCCGCACGTCCTCGGCCACGTCCACGGTGGAGGCGCGCGTGCTGTTGATCTGCGTGAAGGCCGAGATGAAGCGCAGGCGGAACGTTCGCTCGAACAGGTACTGCGTCTTGCGCTGGAACTCGGTGAGCCCGTAGAAGGCCATGTTGCGCAGGTTGGCCTTGGCGCTGCTGAGCAGCGTATGGCTCCGCTCGCTCTCGTTCATGGAGGACAGGTTATAGCAGCCCACCAGGCTGAGGTCGGCCAGCATCCGTACCTGCCGATTGTTGGCCAGGTTGGAGGGGCAGTCCATGAACTCGGGCAGGGCCACGCCCGACCAGTCGTCGCCCTGGTAGCAGGTGGGCAGCTCGTCCTGCGTGGGCGAGCGCCCGTCGCACATGTGCAGCGACGTCTTCCAGGTGGCACCCCGCTGCACATGTTTCCACTCGCTCAGGTAGCGGGACACGGGGTCGCGCAGCAGCGTGATGTAGTAGAAGTTCCTACAGGGGGCGGCAGAGACACAGGAAACACGGGTCTCAACTCAACAGCCAACTGAAGCTCCATTTCCCGTCTCCCTTTCATGACTGTCGCACCGTGGGAAGGTTAGCGGTCAGGTCACGCAAAGGCGGAGGCATGAGAAAGGGATGGAACGGGAATTTCTAGAAACTTCTAGGGCTGTTAATACCCAAGGTCACTCATTTCTTTCAATGACGGCAAGTCTTCTTGCCTACACTAGTGACTTGATGAAACGCCTACTGTACAGAAACTGCCTGCGTCTGCTATTCATTGCATGCAACGGTTTTGTTTATATTATACTCAGTTTGTAAAATGCGAATGCTTATGAAGTAAAATAACAGTATCGCTTAAATTGCTAGTGGGGGTGAGTTTTGTATGTGTGTAGTAGGGTTCAGAAAAGCAATGGCCCTAAAAGCACGGCCGCAACTGCTTTAAGAAAAATGATCTAGAAGGGAAATTGAAGCACAGATGAGCAGGAGACCTTTACGGGCAGCATGCGACCCCCACGGCCGCCAGCCGCAAAACATCCCACGCCGCATGTCACCCAAATCCATCCAGCTGGCGTCACGTATGTCCTTAAAGCGGTCATTAGTCCGGCATCCGTATGGATTTCGTAGCCGCAGGGCTGGAGATCAATCAGCTGGGCATCATGAAAGCTCGCCCCGGATCTGGCCCCATACCTCCCTCTTAATACAGAATGGCACCGTGGCGGGTTTTATTTCCACCAGCATTTTCACAGAGACTGCCTTGGCACTTACATCAATGTTAAGGCATGATTACTTTGCCAACCACGGGACTGGAACCCACAACCTTCCGGACCTGAGCAGAGAGCCCTATCTCTCTGTTCGCCAGCTGGGGTTAAGGCATGATTACTCTGCCAACCATGGGACTGGAACCCACAAGCTTCTGGGCCTGAGCAGAGAGCCCTTTCTCTCTGAACTCGTCTCCCAAAACACTCGTAGTTTAGTCCTTAGCATGTGAGTATGTTACATCACATCTTTTGTGACTTTTTTTTCCGTGTTTTTTCATTTTTAATGTAGTGTGATACTCCGAATTAAACGCACATAATTCTAAGTGATTCACTCACTAGTGCTCCCTCTCCATGGCTTATAGGCTGCTGGGTCCAGCTCCATAGCCTCTGTGCTCCCTGTGGCTGTAATGAAGGAGGAAGGGTCCTGAGCAGCAGGTTACTTTCTGGATGTCGACATCCGGTCAGAATTGTGCTCCTTTTTAAGGCTTTTTTGGCAGTGGTTAGTGCTTGCTGTGCTACTATAAGTAACATCTTATTATCTGATGGATAACTTAATGCTTGGTGGTCAAATGTGGAAAAGTGCATGTGACCCACCCATAGGTGGCGTTCTCATTGCATTTCCAGTACAGCTTCTTATTGGAACTCTAATACTCTTTATCACTTTCACTGTCATGCATACACACACACAGACACACACACACACAGACCCATGTACCTATCTAAATGGCGACCGTCCATTCATTTTAATGGGGAAAACCCTAATGCCAATCACGACACCCTTAACCCCCACCCAGCCCTAACCTTAACCGTCAGTAACCATCCCAAATACAAGACTTTTGGCATTTTTACTTTTTTGCTTGCATTCACAGATTTTTAAAAAATTGAGGTTATACAAATGGGGACTTGAAAAAATGTCCCCAAAAGTAAGGAAGTTTCAGGTTTTACCACACTTTGGGGACATTTTGGTCCTCAAATGTGATCTATGCAAACCCACACACGCACACATACACAGCCACACACACACATGCACACACACACACTACTCTGGCCTCTCCATCACCACGCCGACAGACAGCCACTACTGCCGCTGACTTCCCCGAGTCGCTCTTACTGCTGCAGGCCTGGGCTGTGATGTTTACTACAGTCACCAAATCTGGATGCTGTAGAAACATAAAGTCTGTCACAGCCCCTGGAAGAATCATGTTCGCCTTTGTGCCTGAACACCGCTTCCTCACAGCCAGCTTAACCTGATCGCTAAGCCCTTAATCAGGATTATGAGGCATAGGACTGTTCTTAAACTCTTAAATTTAACATATGAACAGCTCATAGAGATGCAATGTTCTGACGCATTTGTGCTCTGAAAGGGATGCTTTGATAATTAAAGGTTATGCCGTATCACGTTGCTGACAAATACAAAAAAGTACTGGATTTAAGGGCTAAATTAAAAATGTTCTAGAAGAGTGGTTTTCTCTAAGAATGATACCACAAACGCAGAGTGGCATAATGGCCACATGGACAAATGAAAATCATCCGTGTTAGACACCAAGAAGGCATTTAGGAGCACACTGGTGCTGCAGGGATGTTTCTAAAAATGACACCTGGGCCACAGCCTGAAGGGCTTTTCCTCGTCTGCTACGGATGCTATAATTGCCGAGCACTGGCCGGGAGAGGGATTTACGACGGCAGAAAAGCCGAGTTCAGGGCTGACCTTATCAACCTGGACCTGCGAGCGCGTGCAAACTTCACTACCTCCCGAAAATAACAAAACGGCACGTCCCAAAGTCCTCCCGGAGGAGCCGCCATTGGGGGCCATCCGCTATTTTGCAGAGCCTCTCCTGGGTTTCCTATTCCGACCTGCTGCCCTGGCGGGTGACAGCCGCCCCCTGCGGCCAGCCGAACGTCGCAGGCCTCATCTGCTACACATGCTTGCTCAGGATCCTCGTCCAACTCGGAGGAGCTGCCAGCTTTGCGGGCTCTCTGGGGCGGCTGACCTTTTCTGCGGCAAGGCGGCAGCCCGTCCTCTGCATGATTCACTTTCACACTCCTACATGCAGAAATATTTATTCTTTAAATAATTTCTAGCATCCTTAGTTGTATTCTCACTGACTGAATTTAGATCAGTCGACGGTAATACGGCACAGACTTTTACATCGTCATACTTATATTTGCGCTGGACTCATTTTTGATTTTAGCTGTTTGGTGGATGAGCTGTAGATTCTCTTATTGCCCCGGGTAAATTCTCCGACCTACAATGAATTAGGGGTGGGAATTTTGCTTTGGGGCGGGGTGGAATTGAACGATGATGGCTGGCACTTGTCCAAATTAATCTGATGGTTTCTGTTAGTTAATGAGGCCCATAATTCGGAGCCAATGGGAAGTGAGACACTAGGACCGCTTTCCCACAATGCCTCGTGGCAGCACTGCGATAAAAGACTCGAGGTCCCTCCCGGGCAGACGACCCGGGTGTCCTTGGGCGACTCGTGCGGCAAGGAGAGGCTAGGATACTGCTGACCGAGAACACAGAGAGCGGGTGGTCACAAATCACCATGGCGATGGCTGCAGGAGCCTGAGCACGCAGTGTTCTGCCAGTTCTGAGAGTGCTGAAGCACACGGGCCTATAGGTGGTGCTAGAGTATTCCTCCCACCCCCACCCCCCCAGTCAGCACTATATGACAGTGTGAAAGTTATTAGCAGAGGTGCACCCTGTATAGACATGCTCCACTCTGCTAAACTTTATATTTTCAACATCTAACTTATCATAACCATAGAGTAATTAACAATATATGACACAGACAGCTGAATTAAGAGACAAGATGGTTTCTAATGCAATTTAAAAGGTTATGAAACAAAGAGAATAGCGATATTCCCAGCTTATTCCCTGCAAAACAATGAAAATGCCATTAGAGAATGAATCCAGAAGGGGCACAATAACAGAAACAAAAGCTTAGAAGAACTGCTCTCGGGTTCCCCGCAATCCCGGCGCCGGAAGAACGAGTTAGTTCGGCGGTAATGATAACGCGGGGCGCAGGCGGCGGCATTTAGACAGGCGGCTGCAAAGAGCCGCTCCGCCGTGTTGCCGGGGGCGACAGAATGGGGGGAGGGCATCTGCGCTCTGCCGGCTGGCGGCGGATCCACCCCCCTTTCCGCCCCTACGGTCCTTCATTAGCCTGTCTCGGGGTACGCAGGCGCCTGAAACGCCCACCGCAGAGCCTGGAGGGGTCGTTTCAGGATACATCCTTCAGAGCATCACTGGAAAGCAGGGGCGTCCCGGGCACGTCTCCGAGGAGACTGCCCGCTGTGTTGCGGACTCCAGGTGACGCTCGCAGACGCAGTAGGCTTCAATTTTACACCGCTATGGCAGAGAGCGTTGGAGAGGGCTGCTTCATTTCCAAAGGAAAGGGTTTTAACACTACTAATTCGCGTGTGCATTAAAACAAAATCAATAACTTGATCGGTTTTTTTAACTGGCCGAATCACATATACACCGAAAGAAAGGCAGCACGAGTCCTTTGCGAATCAGGCGAATATCGACCGAATGTTCTGGAAGCTGCCGAGGCATCGGGCTGCAAAATTCCTACTGAATTTGGTAAATCACAGATTAATAATAAATGCCAGCCGTATTGCAGCTCTCTGGGATGCGAGGAGCTCATTCCAGTTTGCCGAGCTCGACTGGGATTCTCACAGCAGACTGAAGTGCGATTTATTAAAATGCCCGACACCCACCGCTGATCCACACAACAATGCAATTTACACTCATTTACCACAGCTTCTACTGTGTAAAATAATGACACATTAACGTAAGCATTTCAGGTGAGGACACTGAGTGCTTATGAGGCACATTATGTTTCTCGCCACCATTAAAAAGCTTGAGAGCAGGTAAATGGGATGCATTTAAGGGAGGAGGTTCACACAAGCTGCAACACGGTAACTACAGCCACAAGTCCTTGGCTCGATGGCCAAGTTCGGCGCGGTATTGGGAAATGCAGGTATAAATAGATATCCTCATTACATCACCCAGCAGGCTCATACAGCAGACTGTGTCCTTGTCTCTTGGGACCTTATCCTGTATAAATCCCAGGGTTCCCATTTGCTGGAGAGATCCAACACTTAAATCCCTTTAATTGGACCACCTTAGCCCTTCATATATTTGGTCTGTTGTACCACTGACAGCAGAGAATATCGGCGAGAGTACGGGTTTTGATGGACTAGGTTCCCCGGTGCCGGAATGTCTCAAATGAACACAAATACTCATATTTATTGCGCGTTCCGCTCATCGTTCATCGTCCTTTCCTGGCTTGTCCTCCGTCGCCGAGTGACTCGGTGATGTGCTCAGCGAGAGCTATTAAGCTACATAATGGACGGAATTCAGGCGATGATGGTTTATCTGGGTAGGAAGTGGGTGGGAGATGGGGGTGGTTCTTTCATTTAATGTCATCAGCTACTCTTTGGTGGGGGCAGGGTTTTAAAGGATGGGGACGTTCGTTAAGTGAACAAAGTTGAGGTCATCACACGTTTTGCACTGAGCTCAAACACAATTATCGGTCATCGCTGACGCTATCCAGTTTAATGTCCGTCTGCCGTCACGTGGGGACCTGTTGGTACCCGACCTTTCCTAGCATGGCGGAGTCCTGTCTCTGCCACATGGCTCATGCTGGGAATGAATATGGGCAGGTCAATGAGGCGATGAGGCAGGAAAAGATAGGGGAAGAGGAGCTGCTCGCTGTCAGAATCGCAACGTTGGAACAGGACTTCACAGCTGACTGACTGTGTCCAAACGGACCGCACGGGTGGCGGGCAGTTCATGTCATAAGCTGGCGCATTATCGCAGGTCAGCATGGGGACGTGGCTCAGCACCCCCCCCGCCGAAACAGCAGAAGATGAAGGCTGCTGTGGGCGGTCATGGTGTGGCTCATCCGGGCTTCCATCCTGCCCAGGCCTCCTGCACTCTAATTGTCTGTAATTATCCTTAATAACACAGATCCAGGTCGCTGGCCTTCCTCGCGTTTGCACGCTACCTAGGAGGAAACTGCAAGTCTAGCCTCCGCCTGCTGGTGTCCCACCAAGGTGCGAGGTGTGGTGGTGGTGGGTGGGGGGATATGGAGGAGGGAGATTGAATCAAAGATCATGGTCTGGGGAGGAAGACGAAGGAGATCTTCATGGAGGCTGAAACGCGAGTGACTCCTCTGCTGGTGACGGCTTGACTGCAGAAAGTGCATCATGTTATACGTCAGAAGGGGGAAAGCTAAGAAACTGATCTCACTGATTGATGATGTACGTAAATAAAGCGGGCATGTCGTACATCTCCAGACTCATTCTGACTCATTGACTTTGACTGGCATTTCGCGCAGGATTTATTAACACGCGAAATCTTCCACCCACGTGCAAAAGTATCTGAGCGGATTTCACTGCATCGTGTTATATATACGTACGTGTCATGGTATGAAGTTAAAGCCGTTCCGATTTCTCAGGGCTGAATTCTTGGCAATTCTGGATGTATGTTCTGTGATTCAGTACCTTTCCCTGTGCTTTTTATTGCACTCCTCATTTATCCAAAATATACCTGCGGTTCAACAGGCACGTCCCAATTTTTCCGAGTGCATCGTGTCCCTGGCTCGGCAAGGCGGGGCTTGCGTTTCACATCTTCAGCCAATCTCAGGCTTTCATTGTATGACATCACCACAATTAAAACCAGTGTTTTCCGTTAAGTGGCAAGGTGCACAGATTTCTAGAGTACCTCTTCTATTTTGTACGCCCTTTGTTAAGAGACATGACAGACACAGACCAAACATCAGAATATGCCTGCCTCTGAAGGCTGCTCAGAGCTACAGAAGGGTGCATCTTTAGTTCATGATGGTAATAATAAGAAATACAAGGCTTGAAACCTTCAAGCAACCATCCAAACATAAGATAAGAGGCTTATCTTGCTGAGCCACACGCTGCATCAGGCCCAAGGAATGGATGGCTAGAATCCTTGAGGTGGAAATGAGAAAAAAATGGAGAAGATGGACAAAGTGAAACGCACGCCCCTCCCTTGTTGACCCAGGGACTTGTCAAACCCTGCAAAGTCAGGATGTCCGGTTCAACAAGCCTGTCATTCAGGTCCTGGTATACCTGTTACACACTCTAACTCTTACTGATGATGCTGCCCCCTAACTTCTGAAGGTGGAACGTTCTAAATAATGCTGTGTCGGGGGTGCAGGCTGTGTAGAAGGCACCCCGTAGCTCTTTTCAGCCTGACCTTAGGAGCCGAAGCCACCATCTGATGCCCGCTGAAGTGTAACTCGCCAAACTGGTATCAGTGTCTGGCGCTGTTGGGTCAGCACTTCAGAACCGCGCGGTCGCTGCTCTGGCTTTTGTAAGGGAGTCAGCCGGTCACTGTGATCTCAGGCTGTTTCCATGGCTATACTCTGCATGGGGGGGGGGGGGGGGGTATCGCAGCTTCCTCCACACCCCTCACATCTCTGCAGGTTTTAGGAAAGGCCAAAAATCAGAGGTGAACTTTTCTGTAAGTTTACGATGCAATAAATGTCACCTCATTCCATCATCCGGTCGTCCTTCCTCTGCAGGTTTTATGTGCAGACCAACAACTGGCCTGGCATATTTACCTGTTCCGTAAAGTACATCCAGAGAAATCCACCGAAACTCTGGGCTCCGGGTCCGTTGATGACTGAAATGGGGAAATCGAATACCAGTGAAACAGTGCAGATGAGCCGTGTGCGCCTAGCTTTTACGTTCCCATAGTGATGTTGTATTCATTTCTGCTGTGTCTTCTCAAAAATTGTTTTTATGGTTAAATGTGCTTGACACTTGAGCTAAAACCATTTCCGGTGGAGCTCGGCGACTTAATGTAAGCTCCTTCGTCCTGCCTCCAGTGTGACATTTCGATTTTAAACGAGCAATGATGAAGCCTGACTTAGCTTTCACCCCTGCCGGAATGCCGCGTTGCACGCTGAGCTTATCGGAACGCCGCGAGATGATATTTAATCCGTGTTATTTACGGTCACTTTAGATGGCGGCGCACGACCGCGAAGCTACTGCATTTCATTTGACTGTGCATCAAGCAAGAAATCGGGTTCAACGATCGATTTTCTTTTTGACTTCCTTTGAGTCGAGCTGGCGTCTCAGAAGTTTCAAAGGGAGACAGGACAGCACTGAGATACATGTGTAATAATTTCCCAACACCGCGTCCCTGTGACAGATGAGAGTCATCTCCAGAAAACCGGCAGCTTGGAATCCGCGGTTTTCAGCTCAGACTGATGTTCAGGAAATGAGTGCATACTGATGTTGGGGACTGCGGGCAAGTCACCAGAGGGGGAG
>JAODKL010000036.1:21024736-21051338 GCA_026780765.1 Petrocephalus schoutedeni
GGGGGGCGCGGGGGGTGATTCAAAAGGATTGTACACTCAGTGCATTAGTTATACCTAGTAATAATGGTGCCTTGTGGTCTTTTGTATAAACTTTAAAATGACCATCCTACCAACTGTTTCAAGCTGAAAAGTAAACAAACTCGTGTACAGTTCCTTCTTTATGTCGGTCACTGAGGCCACACATTAATATTCTATTTGTTTTTTGTTTTTGGTTGGTTAATTGGGCCAGGTCCGCAACCAGATGCCCTTGAGATGTTATGTCTGTTGTTATTGAACTTTTAACCACTAGACTGTGAAAAGGCCAAGCTGTGGGGGAAAACAGTCCCCCTGGAGTGTGCCATTAAAATAATTAAAGGTTCGGTCCAGTCATGGCTAAATGCTGAATATTGGCACACTCTGATGGCACACACAGTTTGATGGATTCTAGGAAACATGTGCTATACTTATAGGGGACCTGAGAAAATAGCAAGAATAATATTAAAGTTGATTAATGGAGAGTGGCTTTGATGTACAGTAGCTGCTTCTAGCATGATATTCAGGTATGTAAGCTGGTCTAAACAGATATAAATCACTGTGTGTCATTAATTAGGATAATAAGAGAACAATAATAAAAATAATCTACAGGCAATGCTGATTCTTATCCCACTCATATAATGTCTACTTACAGGTAGCTATATCTTTATGAGGTGAGATCTGTGTGCATTGAAAATAAACTGTACAATTTCACAACACAAGGGCATCATCTACCAAAGCCCAATTCCTAATAAATAGTATTATGAAATAAAGCCAAGGAAAGGCATAACTCCAAACTGTATTATTTATGCTGAATTTGGCTGTTAAAAGATGTAAATGCTGCCACTCTGTAATGTTTTTATGGCACCACACAGAGTAGGAGAACATTAAGAGTCACGTTGCATGACTGCTGGGTTTCATTCAGCATCCATTCCACATGAAAATAAAATAAAGCAACGTACTGAATATTCTTCAAAGTTAGGGATTTAATGTAATATATTGGAGGTTAAAATTCAAATTCATAGTCATTACTACAGTAATCATCTAATGATTTGTATATAAATTGACTATTAAAACAGTTAGCTCTGTTCTTGTATTACATGCAGAACTGTGCAAAAGTCTTAGGAAGAAAACTATTTTTAAATGGTCTTCTGATTGGTGTAAAACTATGACCTTATGCATGTCAACGTGTGCCAGCTTAGTCATTTCAACACCTCGTCTCAGCTCAGCCCAGTATTTTTAGCAAGCATCCAATACACCCATGTATTTTGTGAGGACTAGCACACCCAGTTTGGCTAATCAATATCTCATTTATTATTAATGTATTTATTAAGGTACTTATTATTAATGAATTAATTTATTTAATGAATTATAGCAGATGGCAAAACAAGAACATGGAATGGCTGAGGTGCCATTCAGGAAATGAAGAAGGGTTCATCTCGCCATCCAACATGACACTTCGGAGTACAAAAGAAATTCTTGCTACCTTTTATTGTGTTTTTTACCTTTTATATGTTTTCTTAACACACTGCTTTTGCACAGTATGTTTTTAATATTGATTATGATCAAGATCCTATGAAAATTTGATTTTCTTGGGAGCAACAACATTCCAGATGAATTCCAGGAATTCTGTCACATTTAATAATGCCTGTTTTCATGTCATGTCCATTCTATAACTGGATGCTTGGCACTTAAATTTACAATGTAGCACTTAATTTTATTATGTACTTATCCAGTTATTACTGAGAACAGACATCCTATTAAATTTCTGATGTTTCCATCAGCTCTTTAGGGGCCTGGCTTTGGACAAACCCTGACACTGAGTCACACGTTTCTTACTTAAGAAAAGCATGAACAAGTGGCCATGTTTTCCTCAATACAAAATGAGTATTGGGGGAACAAATTACAGTACCAATTATTTCACACCAAATGATTCATAAGAGGAGCAAACGAGCTTCTCTTTGTTTGATATTCCGTGGCATGCATGATGGGCCATATTAGAATGATGCAGTTTACTGATTGGGCAGGTGTTGCTTTTTGCTCGGTGATCTGTGCTGTATTCTGTCTTTGTCTTAAATCACAAACTAATTTGAAGATTTGTCCATTACTGCCCCCCCTCCCCCAAACAAAATAAAATAAACCATTCTACAGCAGAAAAGCAACGACGTGGAAGAAAGAATCCATTGGAAGAACCAGAGAAGGAAGGTTCAGGAAGCCAAAAGAAGGAAGCTCATTGGAGAAAGTGGCTGGCTGATGTCAGAAGCACCATTAGCGTTGTAAAGAAAAGGCTTAAAATAACAAAGTTAACCTCCAGAGAGCAGGGGTGAGACTCTATCAATTCTCAGTCTGTATAACAGACAGGAGAATAAAAGGTCTATACTGAGGAAGACAGACAACGCGTCTGCTCTTAGGACAGGATGAATACACTGGAATTAAAGAAGACAAACAAACAAAGCCAGCATCACCTCAGGAAAGGAGGGTGACAGAGCGTATGGAGGGGGAGCAGCCGAAAGCGACCCATTCGCATCTCATCTGGGACGCATGCCGGAGATATTGTCACATCTTCGGTAGGAGTACCTGCTTGCCGGCTTTTATTGATGATGTAACTGATCTGCAGGTGGAATCAGGACACAAATGGAAACAGTCTGTTTTCACGTAACCTTGGGGTCTGCTTCGAGGAGCACAGCTGGAAACTTGGAAACTGTCTCTAAGTCAGCCTGATTTAAACCCTACTGAGCCTACATCTCTATTCCAGAAGTCACATTTGAACGTAGTGCATTCAATTCACCCTCAAAACAGGCAATGTCAGTACAACTGAAAGCTGCCTCAATTCATTCTCGTGGGGGGAGGGCGAAAAGATGCATTATTCCGACTGACAGCTCAGGTCATTTCCCGCGGACAACTTCTTGGTGTAACAGCCTAGTAACCAGCAACTTTGCACTATGGCCTTCTGGCTTTAGTCTCTTCTGTACATCCTGCCTTTAATTATTTGTTCTTCGTAGTCCCGTTTTTTTCTTTTTTTGCTGTATGTCAGTCTTGTTTATGCTTACTGAGAGCGACAAAAAAACATATACAAATTCCTTGTATGTGTGAACATACTTTACCAATAAAACTGATTCTATATATACAGGACATTCAAATGTTAACCTGTAACTGGGGGCCAAATACACAAAAAATGTTTCAGTGCAGACTAACGTATATACAATTTTGCCTGATGTCGTTTAATCTGTAATAAGCGCCCTTTGACAACTCTGCTGTGAAGGGCGCTATATGAAAATAAATTTAATTGAATTGTAATAAAAAATTAAGTTAGCCCTTTTTTGAGTACAGTTCTATGTTAACACGGGAGAATAAGTCCTCTGGGCTCAATTCCCATGCATGTCACATTTGCCGCATAGTTCCAGTTTTTAAGGCCCTTCATCATTGCTCACTGCTCAGCCTTAATCATCGGCTTCACTCAGCCAATCCACGAACACAGTAACTGAGTCAGAGGCGCTCTGCGCTTTCCACAAGGCATTGATTTCCAGCATCAGAGGGAATAGGAACAAACAGAGCCTGTCAGACCTCCGAGCACCCAAATGTCACAAACTGAAATGGTAATGACCGTAAACGCTTCGTCAGATGTGAATAATAACAATCGAGCTTTTGTGCCGTGCCTGCCGGTGCAGGCTATTAAAGTTTAAAAAGGTCCTTCCCAATTAATTATAAACAAGAGAGTTTGGGCGAAGGCATATGCTGCGGTGATGCCTAATGTAACACGGGATATTCATCCATCATTCATAAACTCAGCCAGTGCAGGGTCGTGGGGCGCCTGGCAGCACAGGGCAGCAGCTGGGAACCACACCGGACAGCGTGGTGGCGACTGAGAGAAAATAGCACTCTGAAATATACAAATAAAATAAATAGCAGAATAGCTTAAATACCAGAGGTTAATGGACAATAACGAAACGTAATTAGGAAACAAAGGAGTGCAAAGCATGATGAAGCTGGAGAAACGGCCAAGGAGCCGAGTGCAGCCTCCCTCTGCCCTGCATGGCCGCGCTTTGCATAGCACATGCTGGCCTACATTTCAACCTTCCAATCAGAATTCCCTCTAGCGCCCAGTTTTCCAGCAGAAATGTTGCCTGCCATTCACAAATTAATGTGTCGACCAGCCCATCTTCCAATCAGAACTCTGCCTGTCACCTAACTGTCCAATCAGGAAGCTCAGTTCCCTCGCGGCCACGTCGCGGGTGTGAAACATAGAGAGAGTGTGCATGTGCAAACAGAATAGGAGGGGGTGTTACCTATAACCCTAAGCCTAAGCCTAATACTGCCCCTGACCATGCCACAATGCCTCACTGAAGGACTGCAAGATCCTCAAAGACTGTGTGTTGATTGTATGCTGGGGAGTTTTATGGATATTTCAGTTTTATACAAGGCTATAATTATGCTTTCATTAAATAGTCATTGATATTTCCAAGGAATATATGAAAAGAAATTGTCCATCATGGTGACATTTACCTAGTGAGAGCTACCATAACAATTACTGGCCAGTTTAGCAATTGACACAGTGCTTAGCAATGTCCTTATCACTACAGGCTTGATGTAGGTAGGGCCATGATGTAGGGCCATTACATTGGCCCACTGTCCCTTTGGACTCGACTCTGGCTGGTCGTTCGTATTACAGGATAATCCCAGAAGAGACCTGCAGAACCAATTCAGGTGAAATGGAAACATTTTCTGAGAATGCTGGTGTGATATATGGAGCATCTTGCAGGATGGGCTGCCGAGGGAGGCTGAGGAATCATATCGAGGCTACAGCCTTCATCACTGTAAATATCCACTGATACTCTGGAAGATGTCCCACGTCACCCCAGGGTATTTATCAGTTGCTTATCTACCACCTTTTGTTGAAGCTCCGTGGAAGACATCACAAATCCATTGTAACTCAGAGCAGAATGAATGTCGAGCACTCCTGAAACAATGTGATTGCCTTTTGCTGTCATAGAGATAAAAATGGCTCGATTCATGTCAAGTGAAAGGTCAAGTCACAAAACCTTAGGAAATGAGGAGAACTCAAATAATGCAATATCAATCACATAAGTTTAATAAATGCCTACATTTCACCATGGAAACCGATCATTTATGAGATTCAAAATAATGACGACCAGTAGAGATACTGAGTCTTCGAAAAAGCTCGCCGTGTATAATTGATAACACGAGATAGGGAGGCTACTATGAAAGCCACTTCCTCTTCCATCATCAAAGTCTGTCTGCTGAAATGCCAAGGACAGATTTTATCAGCGTTTGATTATTTCATCTCTTGTTTCTAACAGAGAAACATTCACCCACAAGCACTGTGTCACCAAATATGCTTCTATGCAGTAACAGCTGGTGGACAAATCTATTAATATGACGTCTTTGTGAGAGGGATACGCAAAGGGCGACTTTGTCATCGCACGAGATGTCTATCAGACAAACGAGTTTTCCCGCCTCAGCTGCCGTTTTTACACCCATTATGCAGTTATGCCCGGGAATGTTATGCTCATAATTCCCAGCCTCCACTCTAACGGGGCCCACAAAATCCAGAGCCAGCGAGAGGTGAGCTTCTCCCTGAATGGTTGACTTGACCCGTTTCATGTTACTAGTGAACCCAAGTGAGATCCATGCACAGTCAGGCATTGAAACCTTTCCCCGGATCCATGCACACATTTCATGAGACATCCGACTAAATGCTATTACAAACTGACTAACCTCCGCTATGACATTACACATAATTTGTTTACGTGACTTCAAGCTGCTTATTTTTACAATGACTTTGTGACTTCAATTTAATGAGCTGGCTCATTTTCACAGGATGTCTAGACCAGGGCTTTCTAACCTGGTGTCTGCCAACCTGGTTCTACTAATGACAGAAGAAGTAAAACACTGTAAAGCACTGTAAACGGGGGCCTTCCCAACGTGGCCCACATACCAGAGATATTGGGAAGATCCGAGTGGGGTCGGCATCCTGTGTAATCACTTTAGGCGTCTGACTGCATCTGATTCATTTTCAGATAATGGGCTGTGAAAAATATGGCTCAGGCCACTAGTGGTCAGGTGGCTAATACCTCAGAATGCCTCATACAGCGGCTTACAGATGTAATAAAATCCTTCCCATGGCTTAAACTGACAAAAGTCCAAAAATGTTGTGTTAATTCTGAGACGCATGTATCTATCTTAAAATGGCTTAACTGATGTAAAGGATAATGGGGAGGGTGGACAGGTCAGCCCAAGTGGAGGCCTGCCCTTTGTACAATGCACACACTCACACATTACGTAATATCCTGTTCAGAACCCACATATAAAATGGGGGTGTGGATGTCCGAAATACACATGGGACACATGTGGATGTCCAAAGTCAGATGACTTTCAGTCCATTCATTCAGCGGTGTCTCATTACCAGGAATTTGCGAGGACATGTGCCCTTGATGTCCAAGTGTTTTTTACTTTCATTCCTCCGTGCGGTTCTGCTAACCCCGACTTCATTCCCACTCCCTATCAGACCCGACATTTGAGGGAGACACGGGATATTTCGGATAAGTCTCCCTCTACTTGCCCACACATGGCTTCACTCGTTACAAGTTTGGTTTGTATCAATTACTGAGAGAAGGGTTTGAGGCTAAAGCCTCTCCCAGTGCTAGCAACCCCGGTACCCAACAAACTTCACTGTGACACCATAGGCCAGGTCTGAATACTTGTCTGGCAGGCAATGTTGCAGGCAGCATGAAAAATAAAAAATAATAATGATCAAGCAATCAGAATAGGCGGGATGTCACCTTGCAGCACTTTCTCTGACACTTATAAAGATGCTAAATCTAAGCACCTCCTCAAAAAGCCCAGGCCAACATATCTATTAAATGTTCAGAGACAAAAGAAGTTGCTGTATAAAGAATGTGAATGAGGGCAAAGTATTTGGGGGAGAGAGCTGTGGACCGTTCTGTCTTATTTCAACTTCAGCTCAACTATTAACCTTGAGGTGGAATAAGTTTCCCTAAATGTCAATAATACGATAATTAATTCAGGGAGCGGATCTTCCAGACACTCTAAAGTACCTGTGTTCCGTGGAAAGTCCCAGCACAGCAGCCGTCTGTCTACAAAATGCAGAACTTCAGGTGAGTTTTAAACAAATTAATTCGAAGAAGAGGCAGCGGCATTATTCACATTGATCACTGCTTTCAACGGTCCACTAGTGCATTTTAAGTAGCCGTGTCCTCCGTGCTTGGTGATGAGCATGGAGGTTTGTTCTGAGACTTTTATATCCTCAGAAGATGCTGGTCTTCTTCTGAGGATATAAAGGTGCTGGTCTTAAGGATGGGCGTTCATATGTGATGGTGAGAGGGGAGTTTGGAACAGACACAGATGGGGGAATGGATGTAGGTAAAGGGATGCACACGGGTAAGGGGATGCACATGGGTAAGGGGATGCACATGGGTAAGGGGATGCACATGGGTAATGGGATGCACATGGGTAATGGGATGCGCATGGGTAATGGGATGGACAAGGGTAAGGGGATGCACACGGGTAAGGGGATGCACACAGGTAAGGGGATGCGCATGGGTAAGGGGATGCACATGGGTAAGGGGATGCACACAGGTAAGGGGATGCACATGGGTAAGGGGATGCGCATGGGTAAGGGGATGGACAAGGGTAAGGGGATGCACACGGGTAAGGGGATGTACACGGGTAAGGGGATGCACACGGGTAAGAGGATGCGCATGGGTAAGGGGATGCGCACGGTAAGGGGATGCGCATGGGTAAGGGGATGCACACGGGTAAGGGGATGCACACGGGTATGAGGAGGAAATCATACTACATCTTTTCTGATCCTTTCCCAGCACACTACATGAACTGCCGCATTACACAGGTATTCATCTATTAAGTGAGCTGCAAGCAGCCGGGGTTCCCCTGCACAGGTAGCTGTGAGAGGGGACTGCTGACTGTCAGGGTGGATACAAGAGGGACCCAGCCCTCCATCACAGGCAATGTCCGCATGGAATTCATGGTGCTGAATCAACAGGAAAATCACCAGTCCCCAGACTCGCTTTCCGCAACTGGAAACACAATTACTAAGAAGACAGGAATCTCAGGAAGCTGGTACATATTTTATGAGTAGTTAAATGGCATCACAGTGGCAGATCTGACTCTAGAATTCTGAAGTGACCCACTCGCAGATCCACATCAGTGTAAAATCCACACAATGTATCTTGTGACTGGCAGGAATACGAATGAGACTGCAGGAGAGCCGCATGGAAACAGGACCTCATTTGTCTGGGTGGGGGTGCTGCATCCATACTGCAGTGGCTCACATTATTCTGGGACACTTAATGTTTTGGAAACATTAAGAGGGAATTGCCTCCAATGAAGTCTGCTGTAGCATCATTACCAACCATCTCACTGAATGCAAAGCAGAGGTTTAGGTCTATATAAAGTAAATACAATGTGTGTATGTAAATATATATATATATTACTGTGAGCATTTATGTCTGGATTTGCATATTTTTATTTATATCTGAGTATTTATTTCTTAAAGTGTGTTGGTCCATCACAGGGAAAACACACACACACACACACACACACACAGACACAGCAGTTTAAATAGGGACCGTCCATTCATTTCTATGACAAAAACCCTAATCCCAGTCACGACACCCTTAACCCCAACCTAGCCCTAACTTTAACCATAAGTAACCAATCAAAATACAAGACTTTTGGCATTTTTACTGTTTTGATTGCATTCGAAGATTTTTATAAAATTGAGGGTATCCAAATAGGGACCTGAAAAAATGTCCCCAAAAGTAAGTAAGTTTCTGGTTTTACCACACTTTGGTCCCCAAATGTGATCCATGCAAACCCACGCACACAAACCCAAGACATAGGCTGCGGGCGAGTTAGTACCTCCTCTAACCCTAAGCACATGTGTTTGGAGTGCAGCAAAAGCCCAGAGCAGCTAAAGGAATCCCACACACGTGGTTGGACCACTAGGTGTGGGAATCGAACCCACTAGCGATGGGGGTGTCAGGTGATGGGGTGGCTCGCTCCCGCTCTGCACAGTCCTGTATTAAATGTATTAAATTCAGATTTTTAATGAAATAAGGGGCTCCGGGGAAATCAGGCAGTGATATATAACCTTGCCTGACTTGCCATTATATTCCAGCTCTGCTAACGCGGGCGAAAGCTGCTCTACTTCCTGGTCTCACCTACACAGCCTTGCTGCCACTTGCTTCTGCACTAGTCTCTGGCTTATTACCTGTCATTATTTCCCAGTTTAGCAGTAAGTCAGTGGTGAAAGGAAAAAAAATTGTAGTAATTGGAGGGAAGTCTGATGCCATATTCTTCACCTGGAACATCATCTTTAACTAATCCTCCCACCTCTAACTAATCCATAGTGTTGCCAGTAGGGAACAGTGAACCTGGGGTTACAACATCAGCTTGTTACACAGTAGTCCTGCTCTTCAGCGCCCCCTCCCCATGACAGTGACACATTGCACGCCAGAAACAAAAGAAGCCGGCAGCGTACCCTGAGCCACGTCCCACATACATGCGCCAGGGCTGGTGAGTCACTTCTCCAAAATAACGATGGCTTCGGAAACCGCTTTGTGTCTTACACTTTTGGGGCTTGTTTGCACTGTTCTCCACATGGTCTGAGGTCCTTGCCCGCCTGAGGAATCGCATGTACTCTGTTAAGGAGCTCTGACCGTGGCCTTTATGCATATCGCCTCAGAGGTATTCCTCCTGTGTTGAGGCTGTTTTGTCTCTGGTTGAACTTGATTAACATGCGCTATGATGCATCAGGTCATGCAGGCTGTAGTACACACACGCACACACACACACACACATATATAGATATATTAATATATATTAATGCTAGTACAAAAGACCTCACATCTGGACTCTTCGAAGGGCCGATACCTATACTGGGTGAGAGTGATCCAGCCCGTACCCCAGGCAAGTTGGGCTTGTCCAGGGAGGATGCCGGCTGGCCACAGGGCTTTCTCAATTATTCACACGTGAAGGAGATCAGGAGAGTCTGATTCAGCTGAATGGCCTGTTTGGGCTGTGGGGGTTAGGGTGGTGTAGGTGATGCCTGGGATCATGGAGCTGAGCGTGCAGGCACACAGGGCTGGAGGCAAACTCCGACACTCTAGGCCGGTCAAGGTGCGGTACATAAATCAGGAAGTATGTGGGGTGGTGCTTTCTACACTCCCCCGCTATCGTAATGGTGTTACCCAAAAAAGGGACTTTGCGCCTGGATGTGACCTGCCCGCCACCCCACCCCACCCTCCGGAAAATTCGAAACATTGGAAGATTCGTAAGGGTATATCAGGATGGACGGGGCAATGAAATTAGCTTACAGTTCGTCTACATTGTTTTAGCACATTTCATGAAACGTGCTTAACATTCTCATAACTATAAGAGCATTTCTCAAAACAGTTTATGCATGTAGCGGAACACTATGGCTTAGCTGTAGAAGCCTGTGACTTACCCAAAAGAATTACTGTAACTCTAAAGCAAAAGAAGCAAAAAATCCCACGAATTCCACCAACTAATACTTATTCATGTCAAAGACAACAGTTTCAACATTGCAAGGCTTTGTGAAGTTCATTGGCAAGAGAAAGCACTCGAATGCACATGTAACTTCTTCAGATCTCAAGACACGGTACAATAGCAAACGAAAAGGTCACACCACACTATGTAACTCAAAAACAGTAAAATGGTAATACAACAACAAGAAAATAATTTACTGAAACACAACAATGCCGTATCACTGCAATTTAAGGTATGTATGTTAATTGCCATTTGAGAAATGCTCCAAAGCAATCGAGCAAAACTGCAATGGGAGCACAGTGGTAGCCTATCATGCCCACTGCAGGTAAAAGGTCTGAGGTTCCATCTACAGCAGGTTCGGAAGAACTCCTCTGTGAGGTACATGTACTGAGAATATGAGGAGCAGAGCCATTTATGGATGGATGGATGGATAAA
Organism: Petrocephalus schoutedeni; assembly: GCA_026780765.1. Classification (NCBI taxonomy): domain Eukaryota; kingdom Metazoa; phylum Chordata; class Actinopteri; order Osteoglossiformes; family Mormyridae; genus Petrocephalus; species Petrocephalus schoutedeni. The sequence continues at coordinate 21,035,753 of JAODKL010000036.1, forward strand.
CAGAGACAGACAGACAGACAGATAGATATTTATTATTGATTATTTATTCTTTATTGATTGCTATTTGTGCCATATCACATGCCTGGACAGCCAAGTGTGCAGCGATTGATAACTAAGGCAATAGAATATCTATTAGAATTAGAATAGAATCTTTATTGCCATTGTGACAAGTACAATGAGATGCTGTTTGAAGCAAGCCAGCAGATGCACATTAGCAGGAGTGAACAAATTAACAGTATAAAAAGAATCACAATAAACTATAATATAATACGCTATAGAAAATGACAATTGTAAATGAGTATCAGCGGAAATCACTGCTGCGGATTAATATAACAAGAGTGTAAGGAAACGCACAGTGCTCGCCCATCTCCCGTGGTGGCCTCAGCTTTGAGGAGGAGCGGCTGACTTTGTACCCTATATTATGTCTGCATGTTTCTGATCTCTGCCTCAGCTGTCTGCGGAAACACACTGACACCGGCTCCATCATGCCGATAAAAATAAGCCGGAGACAAGCAACTGCTTGTCTAATATACTGTCTCTCCAAGGCAGGATCCAAATTTCCCTCTCACTCTCTCTGTGGTGTTTTCTGAGCTGGCATATTAATAAACGCCTCTGATAAAGAAGTTATTATGTGCGCTCTGTCTAAATGGATGAAAGGCTAGTTGAGGGGACGAGCGCATCGTCAGCCAACCGGCTTGAGGTTCCTGGTCTGGAATCAGAAGGACATCTGTGATGCTCAGATACACACTGTGCAGTGTCACATGGCTCGGAGGCCGACAGGCTGGAGGTGAGGAGCTGGGAGGTAGCTACTCCAGAAGCTGTACAGCTGTGGCACCCTTGGCTGGTGCCCTTGTCCTGAATCCGGACACGTGAGCGGATTTTGACGCGAGCTACGAAGTCAGTCCAGATGCGAGTGTCTACAGAGCAGGTGAATAATGTAATATAATGAATAAATCACACAGAATCCGGCTGCAAAGTGTACAGAACATGTATGGCAGACAATTACCAATATGCTGAAAGGAAAAAGATAACAGTGCTAGGGACATCCTTTAATGGGTGGTGCTCGGGGGCAGCCTGTGCGGCATCCTTCCGGGCTTAACATCACGTCAGCTCGGCGAGACACAGGCTGGCCCCCCGAGCACAGGCCTCAACCAGCACCTTCGGAAATCTGGGCCCCCGCAGCCCCACGGTCTCACATTTGCTCAATAGTGGCGGGTATGGAGGCAATTTAACCCCCTATTAAAAAGACATACATGCCCCAGGTTGTAACAGCATCCTGAGACAGAGGCACTCAGCCTTCAGTGTTAAGCGATTCCATTTCGAGATCATTAGCCACACTTCCAAGGCTGGGAGTATTATTGTGCACGAACATTAGCTTTTTCATTATTACAGTATTGAAGGAGATCTCACGGAGCGTAATTATCCGGATGCTGAACTCTGACCGGTCTCACGATTGCAGTTCCCCTGCACGTTAATAATCACTTGCGTGCTTAGCCTCCTTTTTGCCAGCTTTTATCGGCCATTTTGGCTCTAATGTGCATTCAATTCTCATGCGTGTTTTCGCCCTGGAATTAAATGTAAAAATCTCTCCACCTAAAATGAGTTTGCATGATATTAAATGATCAGATATCCGCAGTAAGCTTCCATTTCATAACCAACTACAGTTACCTAATTACTGTGACCTGTTCCTAGTCTGTTGAAATTTATAGTACATAAGCCGTTAATCCAAAAGGTTAATGTACACACATCACAATGGGGATCAGGGTAAAAGCTTCATTCTTGAAGGCTACTTACCCTACGTTGTCTCACTATGCACTTAGATGTAAAACAGGAGTTTGCCCTTCACTATGTAGCTGGTAGCACAACAGGAATGTGGATTTGAAGCCATGAATCTTTTTCACTGTCTCTTTTCAGCTCAGATCTCCAGCAATTTCATTGTAGCAAAGTCATAAGTCAGTTTGGATTAAAAGTATCGGCTGGGCAATTAGGTGAGAGAATTAAGTAAGAAATAATGGAACGACATTATAAATCTACAGAACTTGGTCCCATTGCTCTAAGATCCCAGGCCTCAACATTAGTTATGCCATTATCAGCTATAAGCAGTGCCACGGCACACCTGAACTTCTGGGTCCTCACATTTAGGTGGCCTCAGGCTGGCCTGATAAAAAAGAACAATGGGGATGTAGTTGAGGAAGACCTGCTTCACGGGTAATGGGACTGAAAGGCGAGCGCGAAGATGAATCACCTTGGCGACGGATGCCGTTTGGCAGAGTGCGGCGGGTTGAACATGTCAGAAGGGAACAGGCTATGTTATCCACCACCTAGAGGGTGTGACATTTTAAAGATAACGCTAAGTGGCTGCACTGTTCAAACGAGCCCTGATCCTCTGTGCTAGTGAAATGAAAGGGCAGTGACCTGAAGTCAGGGCCAGCAAAGGGGAAACGGAAGGAGGCTCCGAGCTGCCGTGGCTCGACAGGGTTGGCGCGTTGCCTGGGGGGACGTGACAGACAGGTGACTGGCCTCTTTATTTGCACGTCACGGTGCCGCGTGGGGTTTGGTGTGATACACAGATGGTGACAGAGCTCCCCTGCGGGAGGCGTCCGACAGGAGATGGACCGCCCCAAGCGCGACATTCTTTATCTCCTCGCCGTGGGAAGCCAAGAGTGGCTCTTAGGGTGCATGAACACGGCTGTTATCTGAAGGCACCGAGGACCAATTTGCCATATCACGTGACCATTAACCGGGTTTTTAGAGTATATAGTACAGGTCTAATAGTACATGAAACTCCCGGTATGTACACAACCCCGGTTTTGAGTTCACAACAATCATACTGAACTAAACTGCGTGTTCTCTACACCCGAGTTCACATATATGTGGCGATAAACACCCCTATGGGCTATAGTTATTTTTCGCCAGGCAAGAATTTCCAGGTAAAATTGACTTAAACACCATGAGGAGACTTGTTATGGCAGAACATGACACAGGCGGGGACAAGAGGATGATCCAAGGAGCAGCTCCAAGACAAACAGGTTTTATTAAAGAAAAACAGGACAGAAAGGGGCAAACCACAAATCAAAAACACCACGAAGGGCAAAAAACTAACAGGGGAAAAAATGCACAGTAACATGAACACAATGACAAAGACAGGAGCTTAAATACACTGATCACAATGACTAACAAGGGGCGGGTGTGGCTATACAGAATAGGGGCAATGAAGAACAGGTGAGGAGAATCAAATCAACTGATCACTAAGGGCACGGGTGGGGTAGTTACAATTAACAGGCACAGAGAGATCAAATAACAGACAGGGAAAAAAGACCAAGCACTATGGGATACTGAAACTAGGATAACCGTATGAAAAGGAAACCAGGAGCAAAACCAGGAACTGTAAATGGCATACTTATACAAATGTTAAACCAGGAGAACTCAAAAAACAGCAAATAATTAGTTGTCTGGCCAGCCTCAAACTCATAACCACAAAAGAGGAACAGGGAATGGTGGCCAACCGCTTTGCCGCTAAGCCAGGCAGTAGCCCAGGGAACAAGAAAACACATTAAGGACTAAGGGCTACAAGACAGAGGAGGGAATAGGATGGCCAGTGACACCTGCTGTCCAAACAGGGACAAAGCACATGAGATTGGGCCAGACGGACAGTGACAAGACTAACTTGCAGAGGATGTTTCTGCCTTGCTCCAGTTGTACACTCACTCAGATGATGTTATCTCAGATGATGTCATCGCCAATGAGTTAGCTTGTATGTTTGCAGCAACATATCTGAGTGCGGTATAACAGGGCCGACAGACAGTCTTGGTCAAATCAACTACTCTCTCTCCAGAACTGGTGTAATTTATTTAGAACCCAAAATGTTCTCCAACTGCTGACTGTGACTGACTGGACCCAGCATTATCTGTAACCATCTCACAGGCACAATTAGAATATGCTTTCTGTGTTGAACATCTGCTTATGAATTTAGATTCCCTGTGTCAATAAATGCACTCATTAATTTCATTACATGAACCAAATCGAAAAGGATGCAACCAAATGGCACATGACGAATAGGCATATGGTTACAGCTCTAGTATATAGGGTTTATAAGTGTAGCTTATTTTATGTATGCTTTTATATGCTATATGTATATGTATATACATATATACGTGTGAAGGCATGTGGCTGGTAAGGTCAGCGGGCACTCAGCAAAGCCCCAGCAGCTGGCTGCTCAGGTACATCAAGGCCGAAATTGGTCACAGCAGGTGAGGGTCGACTTTCTGTCAGCCCCCCACGTCAGGACATTAGCACAAATACCCATCCATCCAAAATATACCCTGGTTAGGGGCATGAGAACCCCTAGGTAGCATCCTAGGGCATAGACACACACAGCCACATAGTCTCGGCAATTTATAGGTGCCAGCGAGCCCAAGTCTCTGTCTTTGGATCGCTGCAGGAAACTCGCACAACAAGATGCATACTCCACACACACAGAGCAGAGGCACGATCCGAGACCCCCCCCCCGCCCCCCCCACGCAAATCAGGAGTGCTACCCACTAAGCCACTCTTTCACGCAAAAATTTAATTCCATTTTTAATTAAATTCATCCTCTTTGTAATTAATTTGTGTTTACTTGGCTAAAGGTTTTAAGGGATCATGGCTATGAACTGCTGTTCAAATTGTGTGACCATGTACATATGATGTGGCAATTAATCACCATAATACACAGGAAATGATATAAACGTTAATGCGTTAGAGGTGCAGTTAGAATCATGTGTCAACAAAAAGCCCTGATGTTGTGTTCATAAAATAATAGTATTCTGCAGTGTTCCCTTTGTTTACTGTCTTGCAGTACATATCACTGCCAAACGGGCTGAAGAGATTTTACATGAAGGACAATAAAGCATACCACTGCATCTGTTCAATTTTCATGTCAATCCTCGGTACTTTTTCAGACATTTGGGGAGCCAGAGGCGCCCTCCCTCTCAGCCCCCAGAGTGTGAAGGCTCCTATTTTAGCCAGGTGCTCGAGGTTCATGGCTCTGCGCCGATAACAGGTGGGTGCTAAGGCTGTTCCAGAAGGGGCGGAAAAAGCCAGCAAACATACAGGTGTCAGTAAAGCTATAAATAGAGCGGCATAGGAAGTGAACGTTTGGCTTTGGTGAATGTACTGCTGCAGACATCACGCTGCTCACTAGGTGTGCACCGTCACTGAGGGGCCGCTCATAGCTGGAGAGAAAAATATAACAACAACAACATCATAATAAATTATAAATACTCTAAATAATAATAATAATAATAATAATAGTTATTAGTATTATTGTTGTTGTTGTTATTGTTTTTTTCGTTGTTATTATAATGATTATACCTGTGATAGAGTATTGGGGTGACATTCAGGATATTCAGGACATTCAGTTATTTGTGAAATTCAAGATAAAATGTTTTCACAAACAGTAGTATGAGCTGTGCCAATTAGCTCTGCTGTGAGTCATGGAACCCCCAAGTGCCTATAGGATTGGCCAGGGTGCGGAGACACTGGGGGAGGTCGAGTGACAAGCCCGTATGCGATCCTGTAATCAGCTTTTGATTGTTAAGCTTATGAAGCGGCCTTTTTTTGTGAGGAGGGCGAGAGAAATCATAAGCTTTCCTGTCATGTCACGGCCAAAATGGCCGCCTTGGATGTTTGCTCTGGCAGCCCGGCCTTTGTGTCCCAATTCTGCTCCTCAGATTCCTGCTCCAGCCTCTAGCTGCTCTCTGTCCTAACAGACACAAATCCAAAAAAGATACTGCATAAGACGATATCAGGACAGGGGGAAGTTTGACTCGACGCAGGATGGTGCAGACTGCAGGTGCTCAGAGAGCTTTCGGAATCACACGTCATCCTAATACGCCACCAGTGGTCATTAAAAGAGGCTGGTACGCATCACCTGACACTGGGGGAGTGAGGGGCTTCGTGATACGGGGCCATAAATGAGGGCTGAACTTTTCCTAGTTACAGAGAGCATCCCACAAGGATCTTTGCCGGCCAATAATTAAGGGCATAAAGTAGTACAAGTGGCCGTAAACATTAATAAACACCCACCCAAAGAGTTTGTTTCACCCCTCAGCACACATGCACTCTGCACTAAGGATATACGCCACCTGATGTGCAGCCTCCACTAACAGCCAGCATTTCATTTATCAAGTTTTGCCTTTTCGCTGTAATAGTCTCGGTCCACATTACCAGCCACGAAGTAAGTGCCGACCTTTGACCTTTACACGATTCACTACCCCTCCTGACACTGCAGCCAGACCTCATCTGTACCCCCCCCACACACACACACACAATGCACTAAGCCCCACTTGAAATTCCCTTGTGGATTTCGCTTTGTCCAACAGAGTGGCTGCAGTGCATCTGCTGGCGTCGCCCTGCACCAATGCTTCATCGGAGGCCTCTCGGCCGGAAGCGGCCCTGCGCAGACGCAGCCTCCGCTCCTCTGCCTCTGCATGCACCACTCTTCATTTCCTCTTAACGTCTGTTGACTCCGACAAGGATGGGGATGTTGATGCAGTGTCCCTCAGTGTGCCTGATATCACTGTAACATAACTGGAATATGAGCGACGTACAACACCAAGCAGGCACTGTCATACCCTGGTTCCTGCCCCTCCCATTTTTTCCCTAGTGTGGCTCTAATGAGCTACACCTGTTATGTCTTACCTCTTGTTCTGACCCTCATGTTAACTCACCCCAGCTGCCTCTTATCATAACCCTTATAAATGCCTTCCAGTCCTGTGCTCCCCCGTCCAGTCATTGAAGTCATAGTGTCTGCCCTACCTGTTGCCTGATACATCCCCTGTTAGTTGTTCTCCCTGTTTTGGATCCCCTGTGATCCTTTTAGTTTTTGGTTTGTTTCAAATTAAACCTGGTTTTGTTTGCTCATGACATTTCTTTTCAGCTTACAGCCAATAGACCGCCAGGAATAATGGACTGTCTGTAATGTGACTGCTGACAGGTGTGTCTGGTGTGTAGCATGTGAGGTTTTGGGGGAATGCGGTGAAGTGGCTGCTAATATCAGTAAAAAAAAAAAGTGAAGACCAAGCCCCTCCTCCCAGTGCCACCAACAGAACAAGCCCCTCCTCCTCACTTCCTCCATCCTTACTTCCGTCCCGAGTCCTTCCTCCTCACTGCTACCATCCTTACTCCTTTCCCAAGTCCCTCCTCCTCACTGCTGTCATCCTTACTCCTTTCCCAAATCCCTCCTCCACACTACTGCCATCCTTACTCCTTTCCCAAGTCCTTCCTCCTCACTGCTACTATCCTTACTCCTTTCCCAAGTCCCTCACCCTGGCATTTCAACTTGCAGATACCTTTCAGTACTTTCCACCTTGCCTGACCTGGGAGAAACAACTTGCAGAAATGAAATGGGAAATGTTTCAGTGCCCCCTCTAAGACATCCCCCAATGCTGGCCCTTGGCGCCCAGCTAATCCCGTGTTATATATGGGTCATAAAAACAGCAGCACCTCCTTCTGTTTGACATTAACTCCCCCCGCAGCCGCCCAAGCTGCCTTTCCCCTGACACAACGCCTTGGGCGCGTCTCCTAGTAATATCCCACAGCTAATAAAAAATGATTTATGCTGCTCAGGGCTTCTGTTTTAGCAGTTATTTCTGGCACACTGCGGCTAAAATTTGACTGCTGTTTGGAGGAGAAACTTGCTTAGTCATAAACAAGTAAGTGCCCCAGTACTGGGCACAAGACCTATGGTCCGACTCAAGGCTGATTATGAATATCCTCAAGCACTGGAGAAAAAACCACACCCTCTTCAGGGTGTTCACATCTAGCAAGGCCCCAGAGTCTCTCTGACTAAACCACGGCCTGAGGGTCTCTGTCTTTGGACACCCCGGGCTGTCAGTGAGGGCCCATGCAGCTCAGAGAATCTCCCCCCCTTCCACCGTTGAATAGAAGGGGCTTGGGACTCGACTCTGGCCCGGATTAACCTGTAACGTTCCCCCGTGTTAGATTTCTGAGTTCCTTGAGCCACCAATCAGCTCCTTTCCTTTCTGACGTGACATCATGTGTACTGTTGCTCAGGGGGCCTTAATGCTCTCAATCTGGCTTTGGCTCGACCTCCGGCTTCGATTAGCACTGTGGCTAAAGCGCTGGACATAAGCCAGAATCGTCAGGCTTGACCGAAGGCCTGGTGTTACACTCGATAGAAGAGACAACAATCAGAGCATAAATCATTTCATATGCCCGGTGAGATTTTACCAGTTCATCTCATCATCTTGTGCTGCAAGCATATAATATAGACATATAAACATTATAGAGCGATTGTGATGTAAACAAGGTTGTTAAACCTGCAATGATAGATTGAAAGCCCTGTCCCAGGCTCGTTTCAGCCGGGTGGATGGGGGGGGGGAGTTGCAGGAGGCAGAGAACGGATACTGATCCCATGACAGGCAGCTGGGAATTTAGATGGCCTGGGATTATGGAATGCAAGGGAGACAGGCTGACAGCATCAGGCGTGGTTCACCATGATGACGAAAAGCAGAGCCTAACCCTAACCCCAGTGACAGCCACAGGGCGGCCGAGCTGCTCGCTTAACACTGCAGAGCGAGTGTCCGGTGAGTGTGCAGTGCCTGGGAGACTCTGAAATGCCGGCTGGCCCCAATGACAGCCACAGGGCGGCCGAGCTGCTCACTTAACACTGCAGAGCGAGTGTCCGGTGAGTGTGCAGTGCCTGGGAGACTCTGAAATGCCCCAGTGACAGCCGCAGGATCTCAAACTGAGATGGACTTTTCCTAGATAACCAAAAACTGAAATTAGATTGCTAATAAAATGACAATGTATGGAAATTGTCTTTTTGTGTTGACATGGTACAAAGGAAACAGCAGTTCCATGATTTATAATTACACAAAAGCACTGTTTTAAAATTTTTTTTCACTTCCTTGGGTTAGACTGGCACATGAGAATATGATGGACTGGCAACTTATGATTTGCGTCTCACATGGCCTTAGAGGGATTGCCTCCCTTCCAGGGTGTCCTCTGCCTCCTACATGATGCTTCAATGCATGAACTCCAGGCCCAACATGGCAAGATGGTATGGGTGATGGATGGATGTTTGCAAACTTATCAGGATCACATCATCCGGAGAGCAGCATCACCTGTCTTGTTTAAGTGTTTCCCAGCAGCCAGCCCAGGTCAGTATTCTATCAAACACTGACTTCGGGCCAGTCGTAAGGTACACTGGCTCACCATAGAGCCACGGTTATTCATTATCAAATTTTGCATTTACACGTGGTTTACTAAGCAGACACTTTTGTAAAAGAAGACACAGAAATGAGGGTCAGACCATTGAGGTGAAGTGCCTTGCTCAAAGGCCCACTGATAAAATCACTCTACCAACCATGGGATTTGAGCCAGCCACCTATTGGTTTGTATTTGGTTGTTAAGACCAGCGAAGTGCATCAGAATGCAACCTGGACATCTTCTAGTATTTTGGAGGATATTTTACTAATTAAAAAAGTGGGGAAGAGTAGGCAATACAGTAGGGCTGTCTGATTCAGGACCTCGGCCAGTGGCTTTTCACCAGGGCATCGGAGTCGGTGAATTCCGTTACCATTTTATTCATTGACGCTGCTGCCAGAAAACAGAGGTACCAACATTATCTCCCTGTGAAGGTTACACATGTCTAGTAAGCCATAAAGGAATGTGACCGTGATTTATACAAATGCATCATTTGAGCAAACAAAATAATGAAAGAAACTGTAATTATTCTGTAATAAGTAATTATAGAAGTTTCACTTTGAGCATTAATCCAGTAATAGGTCTGACGGGACCCATCAAATATGCAATCCTCAGTATCGGGTCTTGTCATTAAAAAAAAAAAATCCCTCAGTACTTCATTATAGGTCTAATTGATCCCCTGTAATTTTAGCCTAAGGAGGAATGCTAATAAGACAGCGCTAATTCCAGTACCCAGATGCAGAAAATCTCCTGTCTAATTATGCTTCCCTCCCTGTTCCCAACAAAAGACCCGTCTCGCAGGGACCGACTGGGAGGCGAAGTGGGAGACTGAGCGGAATTGGACTCGCTGCCACTTTCGGCTGGGCCAGTCACCCGTGGACGGGACAAGGACGAAGCGCCCGCTGAGCCGTGACGGCATCGCCCACCGCCCGCGAGAAGCTCACCGCCCACCGCCCGCGAGAAGCTCATCGCCCACCGCCCGCGAGAAGCTCGGCGCTGCTCTGGCCCTCGCCAGCACCGGGGCCCGCATCAGACGGCCCGGCCTGCGGCGACGTGTGAAACGCCGCTCCACTCAGAGCGCTTTAAATCCCCCCCCCCCATAAACTAACGAACCATTAATTAGCACCTGAAGGCAGACTGTAAGCTGTAAAAGGAGCTATCACCTGAGACGGGCACTAAATCAAGCATACAGCCTTTGTCAGCCATCAGCCACGAGAGGACAGAAATAAATCGCTTAGCAACGCTCGGTATGAGGTTCGAAAGCAGCTGATGGCGAGCCAAGACGGAGAGGGCCCTGTGCTATTTCCAGAGGACTGGTAACTGACTGACGGGCTGACTAACTAGCTAGCTCATAAACTAACTGTAAACTAACTGCCAGCAAACATTTTATGGCAAATGCTAACTAGTCAGCTAAACTAGCATTTAAAAGCTGCAGCTGCCCCCCCTGAGCGCAGGTGGGGGAAACAGGCAGCAACATTTTGCTACGGTCAATAATAAAACTTAATGCTTGCAGTTTGGCTGCATGGTTAGGGGGGGCGCTATTGCCCCCAGCCCCTACACACACACAGACACAGGTGTAATACACTTCAGCTGGGCATTAATTATAAATTATCATTAATACATTTCAGACGCGTTATGACTCACTGCGCTTAATGGCTGCACTGCTTTGCTGAATATGGCGCTAAGGAGGCTGCTTTAAAAAAAAGGGCAGTGATTATACGCAGCTTCCCTGCTCAGCCCAGGGGCCCGGCTTCAGCTGCACTGGCTGCCTTGGCGCGGTGTCACCCCAGCTTGCTGACTGAGCGCTCACAGAAAACTTTGCCTCTTTTTTTAACTGTGCCCTGCGCTACCCGATCCCCCCCACCCCCCCCTTCGCTCGAGCTGTCTCCTTCCAGTTGGGACTCCCTGTACTTCCATTTTGTGCTTGCCTACACAATTCTGTATCTGTTTCCTGCCCCGCCCCAGCCGGCCCACCTCCCCACCACCTGTCACAGTCAACGTGTCTCTCGATGCCCGAGGCCCTGTTCCGCTGTCCGTCGCTGACACTCCATGCCCGAGGAAAGTGACATTCGGTGGGAAGGCCATACGGGAGAGGAACCGGCCGTCTGACCAGGCTCGAAGTGAGGCACAGGGGTAATTTCCCACCCCACAATCAGGTCACTGCCCACCCCGTTTTAATTGACAGAGGCTCCCCTCTTCAGGTGCACATTGCCCAGCTGCCCTAATGTGCAAAGGATTCTGCACCAGATGGAAGCTGTCATCTCTGATCGGGGCTCCAATACATGAGCCGTCTGGCTCTCCTCCAACCACCGGAGCTCCTCGATGCCCTCAGACGTGTTGGACAGCCATCTCTGACCAGTGACATCCATCCAAGATACAGCAACGGCTTACTTGGAAATCTGTGCTCTGTTAAGCAAGACCTTCCAGGAGAACGGCTCAAACTTTGGACTATAATCAAGGTCCACCGTGGTGATTTTACAAGCCACACTCGAAACCTTTTTAGACAACTGAAATTTGCTCAGAAATGTGGTGTTTATGGAGAGGGTGAGGATTCGAGTGCTGGAATTTGTGGAGAGAGACACACTTTGCAAAGAAGTTCACCCCTATGCGAGTGTTACTACATCACCCCCCCGCCACAGACACAACACGAGACTGACAAGACATGGTGTGACATACTAACTCCAGGTCAAGAGAGGGACAGAGGCTGTCAATGAGGTCTAGGTCTTCCGCAGGCTGCTGGGGCACCTACTGCATATGCTGGATCTACATGTGTCACTGCAAACGCCTCTCCACGGAAGGGCCAACAAAAGCAAGAAACTGGTGATATTTACAAACGTCAAGTCGAAAAACATTTCGCTCCCAAAACACAGGCAGGAAAAGGGGAATACAAAATCGATTATATGTAATTCTGCTGTACTGTGACCAGAACCTCAAACCAGTTATTCAGAAGAACAGGAAAAAGGGCAAAGGCTCTGTTTGGATCAGGGTGTTTAAAGACATCTCTACAATCCAGCAAAAGACCATCTTTTCTATCAAGCAACTGACAGGTTACAAAACTGGGTGGATTCTAATAATTACCACCATTACCTCCATCTCTCATCTCAGCATAAATGTCTTTTTATTATTTACAAACTGTAAGTAATCATTAATCTGTGCTTTATTGATATAAGACTAGACAACAGTAATGTCTTTCCTGTCACTGTGTACAAATAAACCATTGTTGTTATAAGGTCACGCTGCCCCATCATTATACACAGAAACAGACCATGCAGTGACAATAGGAAATAATATCAGCAATTATTTTCTACATTTAAGGCACATATTTCTTCTTACTGTTGATATCCGCCACCATTTTCTCCCACCTTGAAATGGAGAGCTCATTCCATCACTGGTCTCCACACCAACACGGACGAGGAAGCGCACACACCTCCCCCGACGTGGCAGAGCTCGGAGGAGACGGGCACTCTCCCGATTCCACCCACAAGCCCGTGGCCGTCCTGCCAAGCGCGGACTTTGCTGTAGGGCGGAGAGAGGAGGGGCATCCCAGCCGGCTGACGCCGCGCGTCGGTGTTCCCTGGGCCTCTGCGAGGCTAATTTGTTGTGGAGGGACTGAGCCTGGGCATTGGGTGTCTGCGCACTGCGCACCTTCCTGTCGGAGGAAGCCTCAGTAGAGCTCATCTGCTTTAACTATGCGAGTCTGCAGCTTGTGCTGGATGCGTGGTATGACCACGGTTTAAGGCCCGGTCTGAAGGCCCTTACGTCACCTGTTTTTGCGGCTTCTCTTGCTGGATGCTGCTTACAGGACACCTGTGCAGTAGAAACACGGCTGACCGTGCCAAACCTCCCTGACCGCGGATGATGCCGGTCTGCTCTGCTTTGTCCTGCGCTGATGCGTATAGTATAATGCGATCTGCCTCTAGTTTATAGCCTTGACCTTACAAGCAGCTCCTGCTTCAGTAAAGCTGTGATGTGTCTCTCCCTTCCAGCGATCCGCGACCTCAGAGTCCTACTGACACCTTGATTGATGGCACATTCTTCTCATTACAACCAAACCCGCGCCCCCAAATCTTCCTCAAATGCAGCTAATTCTTATTCTCTTATTGTCTTGTATGTATTTCACATTCCCAGCAAAGAGGGTGGAGACCAAGAAATTCCGGGAGCCGCGCGTCGGCTTTGCCGCAGAGAGCTGGATGTTCTCGCTTTGTGGAGCTGCCCTCGGACACTAAGGCTGCTCCTCCGCGGAAAACCAGAGCAGATGCATGATCCTGTTAGGGAAACTCCCCACTTAGGCTGCTCCACTGACCAGCTGCTTACTCACATCCCTGTCCCTTTGAACCTGTCCTCCGTAACAGCCCTCCCAGGACACTTAAGAACAAAGAGAGAGATGACACAGAAACTGCGCTCCTGCACGCATTGCTCCTCTCCTTCCATTTGCCACACTGGCTGTTTTCCCATTCAGTCCCAGCCCCAGCCTGCCTCTCCCTCCCCAGCCTGCGGGGGGAGCTCTTTCAGGGGTCAGCAGAGATGTGATGGAGACTGACCCACTGACCTAGGGACCAGAGACAGTCACAGTCAGTGCGTACAGAGACACTGTGAGAGAGACAAAGAGGCGAGAGACAGTAACATAAAGAAGATACTTTGTCTGTGCAAAAGGCCTCAAAAAATATTTTTTATTTAATAAAAAAACATCTATTTGTGTATAAATTTTTCAGTGTTTGCAATTTATAGGCATGCTGATTAAGCTTATTAAATCAATCTGAGTAACAGATCTGACAGTAAAATGTGTCCAACAATGTAACTACATACTTTACTCTTGAAATTCTATTTGACTGTCTTTTTCTAAATTGCATGCTGATTTTCTTAATTAATTTAACAGTTTATTATATTAATTTTGCAATAATTTGGTTATGCATCATACTAATTATGCTTTCCTTGATCTTAAGGGAAATCATTTGATTTCTCACCACGTTAATGATTACAAGCGACTCCGCAGTGATAAACAAACTAGACGTATGCAAAGCAAACAACGACGGAGAAGCAAACAGAATTAGCTCAGACAGAATTATTAAAGATCCCAATTACAGCTGCTGAATAAACAGCTCTTCTGAAATGTCAGATTAGCTCTGTGGAAGGAAGATGCCTGTTCATCTGGAGGAAGCTGGAGTCAAACTGAGTATTGGACCTCAAGGTCCCAAACGGTGCACCACCAGGTCCTCTGTCCAGCTCTCATATTGTCACATGCTGCTATTTATGGCTGGCCTGAGACTTTGCAGGGAAGGGCCTCTCTCACTTTTTAGTTTACACACGGCATAATCTACTTGCATAATTAAAAAGCAAATTTCCAAAATTCACTCAGTAAATTTTTTTCGCCTATAGCCTCAAGTTAGGTTTCCGTCTCATATGCTGATTGGGAAGGATTGGAAGCCAAATCTTACCCAGTCCTCATGTAATCTAACGTTTCCAAACTTCAGAAATACTTTCTCGAAAACGTATCATCTGGACTGACTGAGTTTTAAACATTTACTCTTCAATTTGGTAATGAGAGGAGGTCATGTTAAGAACCGTTACGAACAGCTGGGTTCCATTTACGAAATACTATTTAATTTTTAATACTTAATCTATTACTTACTTGAAAAACCTTGTATTCCATCTTTGATGTGCAGCTTATTGCTTATTCCTGTGGGAATGTTCTGGAGAACGGAGGGAGTGATTTGTCAGTTATTTGTATTCCTACTGCACAGTATCTGAAAGCACATTTTACACATTATAACCACTGTTATGTTATACTTTTTGGTGGTAACGTGAAAGCTGCACCTCACCAAATGCTAACTACACCGATGCTAACAATGTCTCATTGCACCTCACCAAACTGCGTTATTGGCATGCAATGGAAATGAACGGATAGCTAAACATAATGTTGAAAATGTTGTATCGCAGCCGTGTGCCCTTCGCTGACTGGGGTCAACTCTGTTATTTGTTGATCTTCGTTTTAATCCATCCGAAAGACACCAAATAGGAAGCAGCACTGAACGAGCGATCGGTTAATTATTTCCATTTTCAGGGATACGCCAAGGTCGGCAATGCTGACTACTGACCGAGAACAGTAACACTGCAGTGCTGGATTCGGGCAGAAACTGTACATTTATCACAGGAAGTGCAAATCGCTGCCCCAGGAGTCATTCTGAGGCAGCAGAGGTACTGCAACGTAAATAATGGGACCAATGCTGATATTGCTTTCCCTGTAGCACAGTCTGTATCAGTTGTGTGTTATTTTATTATCAGATAAATGACTGGGCAAAGAGAACAAACTGTTAATGACGTGTACGTTTACTTCAGAGAATAAAAGGAAGACGGGTGGGGGGGGGGGGGGGGGGTG
>JAODKL010000036.1:21051438-21070462 GCA_026780765.1 Petrocephalus schoutedeni
CTTCCGGGATAGGCTCCGGACCCCCCGCGACCCTGAACAGGATAAGCGGGTTGGAAGATGGATGGATGGATGGATGTGTATTACAGCTAAATCAGAGGCACACAGTACCTCAGTATGAGTAGCAGTGTCAGATCTATCTTTACTGCTGTACTGCTTAAGCACAAAGCATATCAGAAACTATTAGACTGTGTCCATTTGCCATCGATGAATGTTAAATTAACATCTAACTGTGGTGGCACAGGAAATCCTCCTTCGATTCGCTTCTGGAAGGAGGAAAAGGAGCCTCTCAACCCTTCGACGCCTAATAGGATCTCCGCACAGTCTGTGGAGACCACGGTGTATGTCCTGCTCACTGCGATGCTCTATGGGGACAAAGAGTATGCTGCCCCCATCCTCAGGTGGCTGACCCAGGACCAACGCTATGGAGGAGGATTCCACTCAACACAGGTCTCTGAGCATCACCACTCATGCGATAAATAGATAAATGGCTCATTGTGCCTTTACAATCCTGAGCATATAGTGACCAGCTGCCTACCACAAAAACACTAATCTAGTGAACCTGTTCTTAATTACATGGCCTCAATCATAATCCATCAAAGGCAAGTGACCAAGTAGACTGTCTGTGACCCGTAGCTTATTTTTCATCCTCCTCATCCTAGGACACCATTCTTACTCTAGAGGCCTTGAAGGAATACAGCCAACTGGTCCAGCATGCCAAGCTTGATATGGAGATCCGTGCCAGCTACAGAAATAAGGGAGACCTGGAATTTATTAAGCTCTCAGAGAATCAGCACATAGGCAGATCAATACAGGCAAGACTGCTTCCGCCTGGCTCATTTCCCTGCTGATATATTCCCGTATAAGGGGGTAAATTACGCGAGAGATTATTTCATTGTGTGGTTAATGTCTGAGCAGGATATTTCAGGTCAGCTTGCTTGTATTCCAGTTCTACACATGCACGCCCATAACATCCACTTTCCTTTTCTACTTGATCTCTTACCCATGTGTTTTGAGCACTTAAAATTATTCCCTAAAAAGTCTGTGTGTGATTGTTTTCAGCACAATCCATAGCTATATGAGTTATTTTATTCTTGAGAAGTCAGTTCACAACAGATTTAAATATAATAATTGGATAAAGTTAGGAACATAATTGTTTAAATCTTCAGTAATATCTTAGTTAACAATATCAGTAATAGTTATATTTACAAAAACAGTCACAAGCAAGAGTATCTATACAGAAGATTATACTCATTTCTTTATATGTAATAAAATCCCTGTCACTTCATGAATTCAGAGGATGAAATCCTAATTTTCACAGGTTGAACAAACTGATGATGTCATCCTGAGCACAGGAAGTAGTACTGGGGTCTCAGTTGCAAATGTAAGTTTGCTCCCTCTATTCATATAAGCGTAACATACACGTTATATATAATTAATAAATATGCATTTTTATGCACTCTTGCCATGTTGTTTTTTAAATGGTTTAAAGTTTGTTCCCTATTCTCTAATGTAGGATTTGCATGTGTCTTTCATTGCAGTTGAAAACTGTCTACTACAGCGTGACAGAGTCTAATGACAACTGTCACTTTGATCTGACCATTGAAATTCGCCCTGCCGTCCAGGGCTCCACAGGTAGAAAAGCACCTCCTGTTTTTTTCAGCAGATGGGCTTGTAGCATGGTGTAACCTACCCAGTACTTAACAGAGGCTTTTCCCCACATTTTCCCCAGATGTTATGTTCTTGTTACCCCGCCTCATCGCCTGTGCCAAGTAAGTTCAAGTTTATGTGTTTATTTTGAGGGCAATATAACAATAAATGTCCCACTTTCTACAGCTCTGCTTATTTCCTGCCATCTGTGCATCTTTATGCATTATTTCTGCACATATAAAGTCCGAGGACAGTATATAGTAACTCTATCAGAGAAAAATTTTGTGGCAAAGATGTGAGATGTGTGTGTATGTATGTATGTATAATAATATGTCGTCTGGATTTTTACTTTCTGGACCTGAAATGTACACCTCTGTATGTGGTCTGTGTGTGCTGCCCAGGTACAAACCTCTGGAGAATGATGTTTACATGGAGTCAGCCCATACTATCATGGAGATTCATTTGCCTACAGGCATCCAGCCCGTACAGGAGGACCTGGATATGGTATGAGAGCCACATTCTATTTAATCCAAGTATCTCACATGGCTTCAGTAAGAAACTCAGGGATCCCATATGTCCTGAAAAACCTGGATTTTCAAAATTCATTTTCCAGTCATGGAAAAGGGAAATTAAATGGACTGTCCTGAGTTGTTAAATGCATAATAAAATCATGATCTAGTGATATTTGTAGGGGGTTTATAAAAGTTGACCGCTGTATACGGTTTTCAGTAGGCTAATGCCAAATCCTTCCGCATTTGGTAGCAATTGCTGATCAGAGCTAGTATAGTTTTCTGAATTTAAATGGAGGCAAAAAAAATTCAGTTCATTAATGTGGAAAACACTTTACATAGAAATGATGTATTTTACTGTTTACCTAAATCATTACTACCAAGCAACTAAGGCATTATTTTACAGCCATGTACAAGGCACACACTGTTTTTGTTGAGCTTGACAATGTACTCATTTTCTTTGTTTGGCGTGCTTTATAGCAATGCAATTGACAGTTTCAAGCAAAAAAAGCCTACCTTTAATTCATGCAAATGTGAGGTAATATCAAGTAATGTCAAATTCATCCAGAATAATGAATCATTGATGATGAAGTATTCTTCTTTTGTTATAGCATTATGGCATTAATAATAAGCCTTGAGACATTGTCCCTGCTGTGCAGTATATTCCAAATCAGATACTGATGAGGTGTTTTTGGCTGTGGTTCTCTACAGATGCAAAATTCACTAGATTCTCTAGTGTCCCATTATGAAATTAAGGGAGACCAGGTCATTCTCCAACTTGACTCTGTAAGTATCAGACTTGCCTGTTGTCTTTCTGTGACTGTTTCTGCAGACTAATGACTTGACTTGGACATGTGACAAGCAGCCATGTATATTGTCCCTTGTTGCTTGTGTGTTCATATACAGCCCCGAAAAAAAATGAGACCATAGCACATTTTTTTGTTTCACTCATTTCTCAATTTTTGGTTATGCATCTGTATAAAATATATATTTTTTGCAAACTGCAGCCTGGTTCTTCTCCATCTCTCTTTAATGAAGGGCTTCTTCCTTGCTTTATGGGACTTCAATCATGCTTCTAGGAGCCTGATACTAACTGTCCTCGCTGTGCATGTCACACCACTTAATGCTCCCCATTCCTTATGAAAATCATGTCATCCTCCGATTCATGAGGCACTGCTGGATAAGTTGACAGTCATCTCTGGCATTAGAAAGTCACTTCCGCCCATTACCTGGCTGGTTTCTGGTCATTCCCAGGGTGTCCTGCTTCACATTGTTCACACACACACACACACACACACACACATATATACATATATATACATGGATATTTATATATACATATCCATGACTTCTCCAGTAAACCTCCTTGAGGCTGTGAGGTCAGGCTCTTCCCGGACCAAATAAAGCTAAAAATATGTGCATGTAGAAACGCAGGAAAGAGCGACGATTCTCGTTCTTTGTTGTGCTGGATAAAAGCGGCACGTGGCCAAGCGATCAGCCAGAGAAATAACATTAACAACCTACAGAGAAGCAGTGCAGAGAGTGAGGAGTGTGTACCCATGCTCGCTCCCCAGCAGTCAGAGTCCTTTGGAAGCTGGCATCTCCCCCGGGAGTGCAATCGACCGCTTACGCATTCCCAGCCATGCTGGGATTGTGCTGAACTTAAGTGGGAGGATGACCACAAAGGTGCCAAGCTGAAAGCTACAAAAAAGAAACTGAAGAAGAAAAACTAACTCACAGATTTGGCGCTTACAGTTTTTCTTTCTTTTCTTGATTACTAACAGGTCTTATGGAAGTTTATCTCTCTGGACATGACCTAAATAACCATAACAGCGCTGAGGTGGGTAGTTCAGGTCCAGAGAGTAAAAGTCCAGACTAAGATTTCAACCAACCAGCTGAGGACTCTGTGACTCGTTATATTCAACTGGAATGATCTACTGTAGACTTCACCAGCAAGGTAGAATCACCCATTTCTGGTGGTCAGGTATAATATGTCATGAGTTAAGATAATAATAATACATTTTAACAGTAGTTTGTTTAGAAGAGGGTACTGCATAATATTTCTTCATCTCATCTCATCCATCCATCCATCCATCCATCCATCCATCCATCCATCTTCTCTCTGCTCCCCCTGCTCAGGGTCAGATGTGACCTCCAGCCTCCTATCCCTGGCATTCAGCACAAGGCTAGACAAAATTCCAGGCTGTTGCAAGGCGCATACACAGACATGGGGCAATTTAGAGATGCCAGTCAGCCTGACTGCATGCATTCAGACAGCAGGAGGGGCCCAGCATGGCACGTGGAAAGCACAGTGGGCTCTCTCAATCCGCCAAGCATGTAAGTTGAAATATGTATTACTTAAGGGAACTCCGAGCACTGCATTATCACATATAAGATATATGTAAGAACATCAAGCGTATGAATTTCACAATTTCTGTCTTAGAGGATGTTGCTCTGGGAGTATCATATATAATATATTATTATTATTATTATTATTATAATGTCTTTTTCTATGGCTACTGTCAATAGGATTCGGTTAGCATTAATATAACAACAAATGATTAATAATTCAGAACTGCTGATTTTTGCAGGAAGGTGTGAGCGCTCCTCTAGGAGCACGACTCTCCCAGGGCTTGTTTTCGTAGGACCTTGAAGCCGATACCCAGATAACCTCGCAAATGAGGCAGTCGTCGCTATCGATTGGACCCAAGCTGCGGTCAGCCCAGGCACTGAAATCGATGGAAATAACTCGGGAAAACTCCGCTAATAAAAAAGAAAGAAAAAAAAAACAGGCCAGAGGCAGTGGGAGAATCTATTATTTAAAACTAAGGAACGTTCAGGCTTTTCGCGTGTCTGAGTAAGTGATGGGCAGCTGGTTAGGGACTTAATCTGCACGTTGGGGACATGACCAGCTGAAAATGCAAGCCCAGGCTTAAGGACCCGTGCCGGTAATCCTTAGGTAACTCATAGGCTTCATCATGCATCAGATACTAATCTTTGGTTTCGAATGAAGTTGTACTAATAATATTCTGTGATGAATGAATTCCTTGTGCTATAGAGGCAGAAACAGATTTGCTTGTCATAAGAGCTAAAATAAGGACAGTGAGAAAAAGCAAGTAAGTTCAACGTGACGGGACTGTGCAAAGAACAGCGGCACCGCGTGTCTCACCGCAGTCTCACAAGTCCGCCACTGGCCACTTGAATCGTGGTCCTCATCTGTGTTTAGGGTTTGCATGCTCTCCCCCCAGTTCAAAAACATACACTTTAGTGAATTGTTGACCCCGAATTGCCCAAACTGGCATTCCTGGATTCTCCAAATAGAAGAATATACCCTAAAGCGGGTACATGTTTTTGTGAATGTGTAATGCGTGTACACTTTTGGTGTAACCTCGATTCCTTTAGTCCTTGGCACACTTGATTTTTTTTTCACAGCAGCTGGGGCTGCATATACCCTGCCTGTTTCCATTCCCCGTCTCGTGTCATATATGCTCCGTTAGCCACACATGGGTGTAACTTTAAATGTTGCGTTGGGACCCCAATAACGCTATACTGCATTAGCAAGCCTCAGAAGCCAATGTAGAATCTTCCTTCTTGAGCTATTGGTGTCAGTGCAAACCTAGGCCCCCGTTGTAGAAGGGCAGACACGGTCGCAGTACCCATACACTTTCTGCTGAAGTTGTACATTTGGCATTTCGTGAAAATCTCCAGATCTGTAACATCACTAACTCCCTGGCCGCTGTCATGGCTTACCTGCCCGCCTTTCAGCCTCATGATGGCTGGCAGGGAGTCCCTGTGACAGTGTATCACTCCTCTGTAATACCCCAAATGGGCACAGGAAAGCCTCGGAGGACACGTTAACCTGCATGAAAACTTCAGCTGTGGATGAAGTTGGAAAAGGGGATCACATTCAGCTGGAAGCACGGGGAAGAACTACAGGATTTCAACAGGAGCTACAGGAAGTCAGGAAAACCCAAATTAGTAATTCAGTAGCTATTTACATTTTGTGAGTGGGTCTCTTTTACTCTTTTAATTTGCTGTTTATTTTCTGTCATGTGAATGAAGCCAAGGACACAATATATAACTATTGATAATATAGTAAATAATAATAATAATAATGATATAGGAAATATGTTATACCACAGGCATATCTGCACACCTGAAACTACATTTCATGATAAATAATGCGTTCGATACACGCGCATCTGCTGCAACTACGCAATATAAATGCGACCGGCATTGAGGTGAGTGGTGCCTTTGAAAAATCCCAGGGCATCACATCATGGCGCACACAGCACCGAGCTACCTGATCCCCTGCGAAAACCTTTGTTTGAGCTCCAATGTAATATTTACCAGATGTGTCTCTGGAGTGGAGCGCCATGGGGCTCCATGGCAAACACGGGCTCGCCACACGGCGAGAGCTCGCCGAGCTGAGACCGCTAACCTCCTCTCTGCGAAATCATCCCAAAGCTCTCTTTCCCCTCCAAGCGCTACGCGGAGCGCGGTTAGCGGCAATTTTTCCAAACGGTTTTCATGCACTCGCTTTAAGCAATGAAGGAATTAAGCTGTTGTGCCCCCAAATGGCAGAAATCCCGCCGATTCTAAAAGCACAGAGTGAAGTGGGCCAGCTCTGGAGGCAGGGCTTTCTGGCTGCCAGGAACACCGTTCTGCCCCATTAGGCAATTGTTTAAATGAGCTTCTGCTCTCGCTGGGCCAACTTGGGGGCAGACGGCACTATCCAGCTGCTAGTGTACTGCTGATTCAATCGGGCCGGAGAGCATTCTGACCCATGCTAACGGAGTACTTGCTGGGCCCTCTCCCTGTCTCCAATTCTCTTCTGCACCCCCCGGATTGTCGCTCACAGAAGAAGCATTGATTTCCCTACATTCATCTCACAGAATTTACCTGCCCCTGCCTTATCGACAGAATAGCGAGGCAGTGACGTCATTACGGCTTGCCATCTTGTGCCCAACCATCCTAGCAGTGGCATTTAGTGCTAGAGGACACTTTATTAATCCCAGGATCTGGCTGGAATCACTGGCGTGATGCCAATGGGCAGAATTACCCACTGGGATCACTGGGTAAAATCAGTGGCTCGGATCACTGGGTAGAATTGTTAGCTGGGATCACTGAGTAGACTTACTGGCTGGAATCACTGGCTCGGATTTCTGGGTAGAATTGTTACCTAGGATCACTGGATAGAATTACTGGATGAAATAACTGGCTCGGATCACCGGGTAAAATTACTGGCTGGGATCACTGGATCGGATTATGGGATATCATTTTTAGCTGCAATCATTGGTTAGGCTTACTGGCTGGGATCACTGGCGGCTAGGATGTGACATACAGAAAGCACTCTCTGGCTTCCCCTTCTATACTAGGCCACTGATCACCGGCTCTCAGGCATGCTCATCATTGTGGTAACACAGGGCTTTGCTCACGCTTCTATCCATCAAGTCTGACCTTGCAGAATCCAGTGAAGGACAAATGGAAGGCTGGGTCTTCTGTGTTCATACGTGCTACGCGATACCTAAATGGACATTTAGAACAACTGCTCTGATGATACTCATGTCAAATCAATACTAATGCACAGGGAAATGGCACAAGATGATAGAGTCTAACAGCCAACAACAAGGTGACTTTAGGGAAATGGGCTGTTTTTTTCACTAGTGTTTAGAGCAGCCCTGTGATGATACAGCTAAGGGTGTTTGGTCTGTGTAGCCTGTAGATTTTTAGACCTGCATCAAAGTTCTTTTAGCCATACAGTGGGCCTAAAAGTTGGCTCCATCTGGTCGAGTCCCTCAAAGTGACTGGGACCCCCCCCCCCGGTCCCTAGTTGACATGGAATTGCATACAGAGAGACTTTATTAGTCCTACTAGTGTGGAGCTGCATCATGTGATCGGTGATGAGACGCCCAGCGGCCCTGTGGAGCCTGTCACCATGTCTCTCACGCTTTCAGAGCTTCATTACGAGTGACCGGCTGCCGTTGGCTTTGGAAAAACCTTTATTAACTTCCAGTCACCAGATTCTGCTTTGCTTTGATATGGAGGATACACTTTGCAAAACGGAACACGGCATTTCAAGTGCAGATATTTCAAAGCTGTACAAGGGGGGACCCTGGATGGGTTTAAGCTAACACCTCTACATTAACTTTCCAACACTGCATACATCTTCTGTGGGAGTTTAAACTGGCCTAACTTTGGTTATCTTTTAAGCCAAATGTTATAAAGCAGTTTAGAAAGGTAAAAAGAAAAGTTTTATCACAAAATAACAAATTGCTTAAATCAGCTCTGAAGATATTTGATGAATGAAAACTTGAATGGAGATATAATTATTCACCAACAAACCAGGAACACAAAGACCTAAAAAGGAACATTATTATAAAACACATACCATTTCAAAAGAGTAATATTTCTTTAGCACCACCGCAGTTTAGCAGAAAACATAAACACCCGTAGCCTGTGTAAACACTTACATCAATTAGAGGGCTTCCAGCAATAGAAACAAAGTGCATACGTTAACCTAGCTGCAGTGAAAGCAATTAGATAAGTGATTTTAAAAAAGTAATATTCGGTGAAAACAGTGAGGCGTCAACAAAAAGCGGGGGCTTCTTAAAACTGGAGGGCTCCCCACGATAAATTGCGTCAAGTGGCAAAATTTGGCCCATGACAACCTGTGAGGTTTGCATGTCACAGGTATATTGGCAACTGACAAGCAACTAACATAGTTGGACACATTCAGTTGCTTGGTTCTAACTGTGTAAGTTGCTAATGTTGTTACCCTTCGTCTGGTGTGACATGGAACATGATTTAAATTTGGTTAATTGGTTCATGTATTTAGGATGGTATTGGGTCCATGGACATGCAGCAAGTGGTATGACAGGCCAGAGAGTGAGGAACCATATTTCAGACACTAGCAGATTCACTCCGTTCAGGTACAGAGCACTGAAGTGTTCTAAATGCAGACATTTACTCCTTTAAAAATAAAGAATTAAATACAAATATTAAATTACATAACCTATTGTAGTATGCAAGAAATACTGTATAAACTAAACCAGACTTTCTCAACCTAGAGCTGAGCCCCTGAATATATATCTTTCAGGTATGACTCAATATGGCAGGTCCATGGCTACATGAACAGTCACCTCTATCAGCTATGTAAATAGAAGCCTATCGATCTCAGCGAGCATGGAGCGAATGCTCTCCCTGTTGACCCTTATGAATTTCTGCTGGCTCGAAGATTCCTGAAAGGGAAACGAAGATCCAGAGATCAATATTGGCAACACTATTTTCATTTATTATGGCCACAGACGGCCTAATTACAGGCCAGACACAGGAAAATGATAATTTTCCCAAACGCTGCATGGGAGACTGATCTCAGAATATAAAATCCCTGTGAACACAGAAATGACAGAGCCGTGACCCCCTGTAAACCATGCTTCTGTTTATTGGCACTGAAGAATATTTCACCTCATGCCAAAGGCCCAAATATAGTCCTTTTGTTAGCATGGTTGGGTTAGAAACAGGGCTCTCTGGTGTCTGAACTAGGATTCTCAATCTGTTTGATTAGACCTAGTACACTGGCCATACCAATCCCGGTTCATGGATCACATGACCTTGTAGGAATAGCAGACCAGATCAGGTCAATAAGCATTTATTTTTTAGTAGTTGTTGGTTAGATGAAATCCCTTAAAACTGGAGGATAACACCATAAAAATTACTCACTGCAAGCCCGAGGACAATGTACTGAACTCTGCTGCAAAGACTTGTGGGTAAGAATCCAAGGAAGATGTTTTTGAGCTATACCTAGCTGGTATGTACAGTAACTAGCCGGAGGAGGATAAAAGGAAAGTATTTTCTTGTTGATACAAAATTTTGAAATTGAGATGTTTTGGCATGTTTCCTCCATATTTTTCCTTTTGCATTTTATTGAAATAAACCACGAACAAAAGAGCTAGACAATCACATTTAAACAATACTCCCACAAGGAGAAAATGGACAGGCTTGCAGGGTACATTTGAGCTGAATTATGTGAAAAGCATAAAGTCCAGGGCAACAGCATCCTACACAGGGGGAGCTTTCTGGCCCCTGGATTTATTTATGTCTGGGAATGTCTCCATGTGATTGAGCCAGTCTGCTTCCCTGGGAGACAACAGCTACCTGGAAATAATCAAATAATCTCCTCCACCACCAGTTGGACCACTCTAGCCCCCTCTGTTCTCTCGCGGAGACACACCCCCCCACACACACATATGCACACACTCGTGTACGTAGGACACTATGCCCCAAATTCAGACAAAAGGGCAGTTCAGTCACACTTTACTGCAAATGAAAACACTAACAGGCTCTTCCCAAGTCCTTGGTGACATGGGCCAGGACCCTCCCTGGGAAGCCAGCCCCATCCCAACACATCGGGTGTTTACACTGCTGTCTCCCAAGTCACGGTCTCATCCCATCCCTGCTGTTCTTAGTCGGCGCCATAAATATCACAGATGTGCATATTGTTCCCAAGTCCCCTTAACAGACTATATTTACGTTTGTCTTTTATGTAAGGCAGAGAGAGAACAAGAGCATAATTTTTTCATTGTATATTTTAATACGCATGACAAGAAAATCGTAGAGAAGAATTTCAGAAGAGCACGCCTTTGCCACATATTCCTCTCGGAATCTTGAAATCCAGCCTCATCTAGGGACCGCTATTATTCTGTATTGAATGATAAATGGTTATTTTTATACAATTTCTTACCAAACATCTTGGAAGTGAATTGACTGGCCTTTGCTGGTTTTAGTTTGTGGATGGCATGCTTTTTGTGTGACAGCTTCGACATCATACTAGCTTCCTGCAAAAGTTGGCCAGTCCATCTCAGCAGAAGGACATGGTTGGCATGTTGTTCCACGGCTTTCACCAGCACGGACATCTGCTAATTACTTTGCCTGGAGTCAACCTAGTTATACGAAGATCAATCATTGCTTGTTATGGCCAGATGAATAATCTGGCAAGCAGAATCGCAAATGTGCCTTTTCAGAGCTATATGGATTACCTGTAAGAGCTATTTCCATTTCTCCCCAGTCAGTATTGGAGCATGTTCATTGATTTTACTCTCATCGACCTATTAAACAGATTGATGCTATTGAATGCATCAAAAACTGTGTTTAAAAGTCCTTTCTAAGTTTTCCCTCAGAAGTGGCTGCTGAAAAGAAATGCTGAGATGTTACATAAGCACGTGGTAACAATGCCATGATGAGTGTGTACTAAAATCAAAGCTAAAGGCGGTCCAACGAACTATTAAAGTGTGAGACTTTTTCTTTTGGCCAGGCAGCATACAAGAACTGCATTCTAGACCAGAAATTCCAGAAGCGGTCAAGAAATTAGACGATAATCAAGTCTTGGGTCGCGCATTATATCAGTAGGCCAGGACAGAAGGTTGTTAAAGTTCCATCACTCACCTCCACTCAAGTGTAACTGCCCAAGACCTGCAGACTTTAACTGCATCCCATACAATTCATTTTTTTTTCCGCACATAACACTTCAAAATCAATGTTTGCCCTAGAAGAACAGACCAGAAACAGAGATAAGTTGCTGGAGACGCTGTCAGGTTATGGCATCTATCTCCCGTTGCAGATGGAATGCTATGCTAATCAAACGGTGGGGGTTTGAGTTACTGGGGAACAGACCAGCATGACAGCCCACTCTTTGCCAGGGGGAAACACCACCTATACCCGCTACTGTCAAAAACTCCCCCCGATGCATTTATTATATGTGCTGTCTCATCATTTTGTGTTGGGCTATTTACATAATTTCTGTCAAAGCTTCTCAGAACACTGACCTCAGTTGGCTAATGGAAAAATTACCATCAAAAAAGGAAAGTTAGACTGACCAGAAATAATTCTGCGTCACGGAAAAAAATTTGCCAGCAGCATAATAAACATTTGTTCCCAAATTACTAGAACTGGAAACAAACAATAAAATCAAGCTATTTCTGTGGACACAACATATGAGAAGGATACCACATTCTGTGGCCGTCAAAGCTACATCTCTGTTCCTTTTAAATCATCCGAGTGTATAAGATCTAATAACCATAAGGGCCACATTCCTCTAATCCCGTGTTGACGGCGTGCTCTTTGTGGACAAAAGAATTGTCAAAAACTACATAACTAATAACAAGAACTTCTGTATCACAGGGAGCAGAGAATTGCTAATGACAGCAAGATACTGGCAGGCTGGTAGCAGGCAATTCTCCTCGCACAGATGAACACATACCTAGCCATTTGTTGGGAAGGTAGCGAAGGCCAGCTCACTGGAAACAACCTCATTTGTCTGCTCCCTGCACTGCTGCTCCCTCAAACTGCAACCGCGTCTCTCACTCCGATTCCAGCCACCGATGGCGTTTGGTGACGGTGTCTTTCTACAGGGAAATGCTAGAATTTTCACAGGATATTACAGTATACTTTGAACCTTTGCTAGGAGCATCCTCTGCAACCTTATAGAGACCAAAAGGACACATGACCTACACAGAGTAAATAACATGTCTGTGACATGACAAGATGTTTGTTTGCTAACACTTAATGCGTGCTGGCCACATTATTTACAAGTTTACATTTATTTATTTATTGTGCGCAGATGAGTCTGTTATTCTGTGTGAAAACCCAGTGAGAAATTGGCAAATGAATTAGGGGCTTGACACATGGCAATGCTTACATCTTTTTGGTTCGTATGACTGGCTTTTCCTTTCTTCCTTGGTCTGCTTTCCACTCTGAGAGTCTCTCTTTGTGAAACTCACTCACGAACCACAGCCACTTGGACCCCCCCCCCCCCAAAGCCACTTGTTGTCTCTCTCAATTTTGGTATTATCTGGGGAGCCCATGGCAAAAAGCCTGCTGATTGGGTCCTCGTTATCTACAGTCTGTGCCTGGTCCTGGACGACTCTGCCTGCGATTTCATTCACCGTGGTGACCTATTCTTACCTCGCTGAACCCTTTTCACGAGGCCTGGAGAAGGAGAAAAAGAGATTCCTGTCCTATACATTCCTATTAGAACCACATTAATAAGTGCTTCTAAATGTCAGTGCTACTTCAGGAGACTTAAATGTGACTGACTGCATCTTGATTTTTTTTTTCCACAGGGAAGTGAGCTTCAATAAAAAAAAAAAAGAAATAACAGATCTGACAAAGGAAAGTTAAAAAGAAACACTGATCTAATGGGTAGTTGTCTGATTATTTTAATTGAAGCGATGCACTGTTTCCTAAGCCATCTGGTACAGGCTATTTTTGGACTCACTCTGTTACTAAATAGGCTTCAAGAGTAGTGGACTGCTTGGTGAATTTACTGAAGAAAACACCGCAGTGTGTGTGAGGCAGAGCACACAGACTGTCCTTCTGTAGTACCGGGAGAGCTGTCTAGTGCTGGGACCAGGAGCCCAGGTGAGAGAAGCTCCTGCCGAGACGGCGGAGGACAGCAGGGAAGACGTACATGGTCAGCTGGCTGCTGTGGGATTGCAATGCGTCAACAGAACATGTGCCTTAAGGGAGAGTGAGGTGACTGCCCACTGAGAGTGGCACGAGAAGGGAACCGCACGAGATCATATGAGAATACAAACTCCTCCCGCAAAATTGGAAAGGAGTCAGAGGACAATCCAAATTGGGTAAGCCCACTGTGCCCCCCCCCCCCAAGCTTGTTTTTGAGAAAGCTGTATTTTAGGCTGTTCACACTGTGGAAAGTGTCCAGGCCCAATAATAATCGTCAGTAACAGTGAACACCAGTGAAATCCTCAGGAACCCCCAGGTCCAAGTTTTTGCTCCCTCCCAGCTCCCTGCCAGACAGTCCACATTTCAGGAGGACCGGGCTGAGAATCAATGCGCTAGAACCCAGGCTGCGTCCCTGAAGCAAACAGAGAGGACCCAGGCAACTCAGAATCCAGACCTCCCCGAACCTAGGCCTTGTGGAACCCAGCCTTCACGGAACTCAAGGCCTCGCAGAACCCAGGCTTCACGGAACCCAAGGCCTCGCAGAACCTAGGCCTTGCGGAACCTAGGCTTCACGGAACCCAAGGCCTCGCGGAAACCAGGGATCACGGAACCCAAGGCCTCATGGAACCCAGGCCCTCACCCCAATGCTCCGTTCCCTCCAGTCCGGCACACAGCTCTTATCTGCCACTCTCTCTTCTCTCCTACTTACAACTAAGAAGTAAAGAAAAAAATGACATCAGTACATAAATCTTCAGGATGTGGCCTAAACTCTTTAAAGCTCTTCTTTTTCACATGCTAAACTGGGCTTTGAAAATGATCAAACGTTGCATTCTGTTCAGTCCAAAGCATCAGTTTGTACATGTCTCAGGCCCCGTCCTTCTGTGTGCATCATTGCCGGTCTGTTCCTTACTCTGACGTGAGAATGACTGGCAAATGGTGGATGATTAACATACGATTGCAGCTAAACATCTCAGTGACTACAGAGCTGCCATCCTCGGCCCCGTACACTGCGGAGCCAGCAATCCTGACCAGGGACTCTCACCACAACTGCATGCCATCCATACAGAATTGCACAACAGCACTCCCTCGTAACCAAAGGTTGCCTCACACATGTTTGCCCAAGCAGTGACATTTCTCTCTCAGCACTGCATGTGAAATCTGTCTCCAGTCGGTACTGCGAATCCATTGGCACTGCATTTAAATACCCCCTTTTGCACTTTTTATTTATTGCCGAATTTGGCATGTAAGGGATGTCCAGAGTGAAAACCTAAATGACCAAAACATCAAAACAAATGCCTTGTGCTTCCTCAGTCCCCTTCACTGGCTGCCTTTTAGCTGAAGCACAGACTTCAAAAGATCCTTCACTTACATATAGAGCACTTAAAGGTCAAGCGGCTGCCTACCAAGCAGCACCAATTAACATTTACAAGTCACGTCATTCCCTCAGATCAGAAAACGCAGGTCTCTGTCTTACCTAAAATATAAATAAAAATAAATGTTGGCACAAAAGCCTTCCGCGACAGTATCTCTAGACTATGGAACAGCACGGCACAACATGCTTGAATGAGAACAGGGTGGATGAGTGCAGGCTAAGAATTTAAATATTCTTTCCGAGTTAAATATGCTGAATCTTTTAATGGAAAAACACATTGACAACATTCATTTCAGATCTATTTTTTTTCCCCATCAATCAATATGTGATGATTGTGATTGTGAGTATATTGCATCACCTTGCGCAATAACATTTGTTCACACATTTTCCTCTCATTTTGCAACCTTAATGAACTAACAGCCAAAAATGTTTCTGCAGTACTTTTTCCCATGTTGCACAGACATGCATATCGTCCTCCTCCATATGAAGGATAATGGCTGAGAATGCTTTGTGAGCACTGACCAATGTGCTCAAGAAGAAAGACCTGATACCCGAATGGTGTGGCAGTTGTATGGGAAGATATACCGTCATCTAGGGCTGACTTCAATGGATAATTCCTGAGCAAAGAGTCCACTTCTGAGCATAGAGATTTAGAAGCTTCTTTTGATCTTTCCAATCTCCCTTTTCCGTTTTCCTCTTTCCTTCTTCTGTGTTGCTTGTCTGTTTCTTAAACTCTGTTGTGCCTTTTCATTTTTTTTGCCTTTCTTCAACATTGAGCTCTCAACCATAATCAGCAACATGCAAACATTAGAAAATGGCAAAATCAATCAACCAATATGTTTTTCATTAAGTTGATGAACCTCAGGATCAAAATAAAATGGTGATAATTAATTGCCTGGGAAAGGACCCATTTCAGTCAACCAATGAGTTATTTCACCATTAATCAGGTCATCAAAATGAAACCAATAGGCAACATGCATAATTACGTAGTAATGAAGTATTGATTAACTAGAATAGAGCAGATTATGTTGAAAAAAAAAAACAAATTCAGGTGTGAATTATAAAATACCCTAAGCAATGTATTTGTATGTTGAGGGCCCTAGTAGAGGATTTCTTGGTCTTGCAGTTTAAAGCGACGTCCAGGCTCTCATTGTAGTGTTTTCTACTCTTCCCCCGTCTTCCCGGTATCTCTGCCATTTCTCTCTCTCCCTTCCAAGGTGTTTTAGTAATTTTTGTCGGGATATGTGTCACTGCGCATTTGATTTTGCTGCTGCGTTTCAGTAGACTACAACCATAAGATGAGTTTTTGATGTCTCGACGCAGCCAGGCCATGTAATGGAGAGTGCAATGTATGACTCAACACATTCCACAGGAATATCTAAGCCTAATGTAATGTAAAATAATGGTAATATTTGGTAAAACACATCATTTATATACATTATGTAAATTGAAATACCTTGTGCATTAATTATCAGAATTTTCCAACCCGTTAGACACATCTTGAATCCTGATAGGAGGAACATGGCCTAACAGGATGTAATCGAACAGGAAGAGAACAGCAAGAACTGAAGCTGGTCACTACTCAGTGACCTGTCGAGAGTGACATGATAGCAGAGTGAAAACTTTGATATCTTAAACAAAATATCTGAAATTTTGATATTGCAAAATTAATTTCTATAATTTATAATTTAACAGGATGGGATGTGGTGGAAGGGGACTAACTAGGACCCGGAAACGACACAAAATCATGGAACATGTTCATCTTCCTGCTGTTGTCTCCCCACCAAAAATGATGTCACTCTTTGGATTTTGCTGCTCGGGGAGGTGGGGGCGCTCAGCACAACACACAAAGTCAGCCCATGAAGCCTAAATAACTTTTTGCATCAATATCATAAGTAGCTAATAACCGTGCCACTTGAGTTCTGTCAGTTAACAGCCACCAAAACTGGCCTAGATACAGTATCAGTGCTTTGTACTGATGCCTGTTCAAAGACATTAAAATAATCTCCAAAACAGCATTCATCACCCAGGAGAAGTTGCAAAACTGAATCATTATTTGTAGCCGAATAGTGCCAAAAAGCATGTCTGTGGGCCCGTTACTCTAATGCGATACGATAATGCTTTGTTTTCTCATTGCTAAAACACTTCATTAAATATGCTTTGACTTTTACAAAGTCACAGGCTTAGATGCGCACAGAAAGCACTTGATTTTCAAAAAAGGAAACACATTAAACCTGATCCAGTCATCTCTCTACTCATTTTAGGGCTGACTGTCAGGTGTTACAGCTCACATAAAATGCACATATTATATAGATCATCTTATGAAAGTGAGCTTCTTCCTGTAATGAGTACAGATTATGACATATCAAATTTACAGTTTTATTTTAGTTTGGAACTGAAAATGGAACAGGAAGTGCACATCTATTGACAGAGATTAGAGGGACAATGGTTGCTAACACCAATATATTCCAACCTCACAGTTTTGGACTTGGTTCAAACAGAGATTATGTGGTTTAGCGTAGAGTTGACGTTTATGCCTCGATAAGAAGCTGTACCACGTTCCCCTGCTTTTACCAGCATACAGTGTATTTACATGAAGCCAAGCTAAAAGAACGCAGAAATCTGTGTCCAGTGACTGAATTTGGATATATAAATAAGAAGTGAGAAGTACATGCAAAAAGGATATAGACAGGTGTGCCTAGACAGGACTAGACTAGACTGTGAAGCCTGACCCAGAAGTCTCCTTTGGTGGGGGGGTTTATCCACCCTCTGATCTGCGGCTGTGAAGGGATTACTGTGGCCAAAGCTGTAAAGCGGCGGAATTTACACGTGGAGGAGTCGGAGGACTGTGAATGCGGAGACTCGGGGAAAAGTTGTGAACTGGATGCTTTGTGATACTATACGGTGCCTTCAAAAGGCACCAAGCAAGGCATCTGGGCTCACCTGAATACCGATTAATCCGGTTGCTACCTGGTTGCTGTCTGCTGTGCTGTAACAGCCTGGCTACTTATAGACTACATATTATAACCAAGTTGTGAAGTTAAATCTCTTCCCACAAGTTGCGACTTGAGTGGGATTTTGGATTCTCGCACATGACCCTTTGCTTGATTCCTCGTTCTATGATTCTGGATTTCTGGCCCAGACCTGAAGAAGCTGACTGACCATAGCCCCTGCACACCCTGGACCAGAAGAAGCTGATTGACCATAGCCCCTGCACACCCCGGACCAGAAGAAGCTGATTGACCATAGCCCCTGCACAGCCTGGACCTGAATAAGCTGCTTGACCCTAGTTGGATGGAAAAAGAAAGCTGCTCCAGTCACGTCCACGATGGTGGATGAAAGCATGTTTCCGAGTTGCTAGTAATCCGAACAATCCATTGGTTGCCAGGTTAGTTTTTATGTCAGATACAAGTGTGGATGTATCAGTCCGAAGTGCATCCAGCTGCCCAGAGCCTCCCAGAGATGTGCGTTCCCAACAGCCTGCATTGGGGTCTGGTTCCATAAAAATGTCAGACTAACCCCAAACACATATGGCGTCGGCGAAGAGGAGGCAACGGCAGGATGCAGAGATCCTCCCAGAGCCACTACAATGCAATCGCCAAGGCCCGGCAGTCTGCTGGGTCAACGAACAGACAGCAGCAGCCACAATCATCACAGACACACCGCTGGTTCTAGTCACATCAGCACAGACTGCCTTAACATTCCCTCTGGCTGCAGAAAAGCAGCATTTCTGATCACACATTTGGCTGGTGTCTATTTACTGTGAGGGCAGCTCTCTCTGTCCTAAAGCATCACAAACTGGAAGCAGTTTTAGTGGATCAAGATAAATATATATACAGTATATATATATATATATATATATATATATATATATATAACTTAACTTCCTTTTACACCCCTGTTACACAATAACACACAAAACTCACACGTAACACTCATCAGAATGGGATCTGTCGATACACGAAACTCACAGAGGACAGAACTGCAATTACAAAGGCATCCCGCTTTGCCAAATATGGGCATCCCACCCCCC
>JAODKL010000036.1:21072238-21084821 GCA_026780765.1 Petrocephalus schoutedeni
AATACACTTTACTGCATAATGAGCACGAGAGCGTATCTTTCCCCCGTCGGTTCAGTATCTGTGAATTTCGAGTCAACCTTTGATGTCGTTATATTGCCTCCGTATGGAAGACTCCGGATTCCGCATGAAAAGAAGGTTTAACTGCTAAGCACGTTATTTCGGGGGATTTGGGGGCTGTGCCTGAATTAATATTTTTATTCTCTTTACTTCGCAAACCGGATTACTCTCTTCTGTCTTTATTCAGCCTTGCCAAATATCACTTTAGGTTTTCTGTTCTGGGATGGCATTCTCTGGGTCCCTGGAGCTGACCCCTGCTGGGACCCAGCTACTGTATATGCGGGCTTTAAGTGGATATTTCTCTGAGGTCCTGTTGTTTTATGCCAGAACTGAATATGATACAAGAGCTCATTTGTGCAGATAGTGGAATGGCATCACAAAAAAAAAATCAAAAATCTCTGGCTGCTTTGTACAAATTAACTATGGGCGGTATGATCATTTTCAATCACATTTCAACCTTCAGTTTAAAGACTGGTGAAATGCTTTATTTTTCTCATATTAACCTATTTATCCTCAGATCTCTAGGCTGCTTTGACACTACTGAAATATGTATTACATCATGCATTCCAATAATTGGCACATGATGCAAAATACTAGAAAAGCTCCAGGTAGCTGCATTTAAACCAGAGAGGGGAAGAACAGCACCAAACCCCCAGCCTTCCTGTTATATGCCCGACGGCCAAAAACGAATCAGCAAATTTATGCAAAGGAGTTTTCGGACCGATCATATTCCTCTGGACGAGACAGTAGACAGAACCGGGTGACATGGTGCTAGCCTGGAAAAAGGATCATTATGTGAGAAAATGGTGACCTTTTCTGGGAGCCTGGATGACTTAGGAGCCGGGCGGACAGCACGCAATAATAAAAAAAAAGAAAAAACTAACTTAATGTAAACAAAATGGATGATGGAAACAAAATGGTGGGGTTTCCGGCTTCTTATGGGTTACTCATTAATACCTATTTCAGGGAAGGAGGGGCAGGTGGAATTAACCAGAACACCTCTGGTCACCTGACACTCCCTTCCCAGGCTGCTGCACGGCCAGCAGATTATTTTTAAAACTCTGAACAGAGGGCGTAACTTGCAGACCTTTCAGTGGCCTCTCCTGCCAGGGCGAACGGCCAGCAGGGGGCCCCGACCGCCTTCTCTGGCCCCATCCCGGTTGCTAATTCAGGGATGGAGGCAGGAGCCAGCGCTGTGCACAGCGGATGCCGTCTGCTGACCGCTGGACCAGGGGAGCCAGCCATGTCTGTCCAAGCAGCCGAATCCAGCTTCGCCCACCTCCGCCGAGCGTCTCGCTTGCTTTCCTTGTCGAAGGACACCGTGATCTATAGCGTCATGGGCGCAGACATAGGCCATACCATGTTGCCCTCCAGCAGGCCACACCCCAGGTGCAGGACGTTGGGACTGCACCCCACCCCGATCCTGGGTGCTGGGACCACACCCCAGGTGCAGGGCGTTGGGACTGCACCCCGATCCTGGGTGCTGGGACCGCAGCCCAGGTGCAGGGCGTTGGGACTGCACCCCACCGCCATCCTGGATGCTGGGACCGCACCCCAGGTGCAGGGCGTTGGGACTGCACCCCACTCCGGTCCTGGGTGCTGGGACCGCACCCCAGGTGCAGGGTGTTGGGACTGCACTCCACCCCGGTCCTGGGTGCTGGGACCGCACCCCAGGTGCAGGGTGTTGGGACTGCACCCCACCCCCGGTCCTGGGTGCTAGACCACACTCCTTGTCACCGTTGGAATCTTAACTGCCATAACAACAAAGAGAATCCATTCATCTTATGTGAGTGACACAGCTTGCACTTCACACAAAAAGATGTTCTCTAAAGCAATTCAGACTGAGCTCTCCCAAAGGTACAAGAGCGAGTCTCATTTTGACAGCGAACCTGCTGACTGCATTCTCCCGGCAGGGCACTGCCTTGCTCCATCTGTTGTCTCCTTCCACTTGCCCAATAAGTGCAGACCTTCTCTTCTCACTGAGGACCACTCACCTGGGAGGCTGAGCCGTCTCCCATTATGTCAGTCATTATCTTAACGAGCGAGAATGACAACGGGGGTCATGCAGATTTGCAATAATGGCCGAAGCCAAGGTCTCTGCTGCTCTTTGCGCAGTGAGCAGAGACCCTGGTCCCTGAAGGTACCCGCCAGGCTTTATTTGGTTTGACTTTGCCTGCGGGTTCTGGTTGCTGTCACAGTGAAAGACCCTGAAATTGCACAGATTTCAGTCGCCAGGATGTCTGTGCTCTGCGAGTTTATCCTGAGCCAAAGCACAAACACTCAAGGACCTGTCCAACTACATCAGGAGCTGAAAATTGGGAAACAAACTGCTTAAATATCACAGTAACATTTGGGCAGGCTTCCACCTGCCATCTTACAAAGGAAGTTCTTTGATCTTTTCCCTGTGCACAAGCTAGCTAAAATAGAGAAATGGTACACTGCAAATGAATGTACGCCAAAGAATTTGCTAAGCGAATATTTAACTTGTCGTCCCGAGGAAGTACAATGGAGCAGATGGTTGGCTGATATTTGATTTAACTGGCTGAAATTTAATTGGTTAATGGTCGTCCATCACGACGAGCTTCGCTAAAATCAGCAGCATCCATATTACTGGAATAGAAGCTGAGGGTAAACTGAGGCGTAGATTGTGCATTTGCATAGTCATCTGTCAAGAAACAAACGCTGCCACTGTTCACCGTGCAGTACAGCCCCAGGACAGCGCAGAGCTGCAGGCACGCTGCCTCCTCTCCTGTGAGTGGGAGATAATCTGGGCTCTATTCTAGGGAACCTGGCTGATCCTCGCTGGCCCACAGAGCTAAAGAATGAGGCCACAGCTCAACAGACCCCCCTCCCCCACCAGCCTGCCCACTCACATACACACACACATCCACACACACAACATGAAGAAACAGACCCACAGAACAACAGAAGGAAAACCCTTTAACGTCGTCGCTCTGCTTTACTCAGAAGCGAGGGACAAATATTCAAAGGAAAACTGGTCCGTTTCACAGCTGAAAAAGACGGCACAAACACACACCATTAGTGAAGTCGGCAGGTAGTGTGACGGTTAAAAACACGGGCTCCGGTCCCAAAGGCTGCTGATCCAAGGAATCCTCCCAGCTGCCTGTTCTGCTGCACAGAACAGGAAAGATGGCTCTGCCATGTGCTGGTGACTATTTTCAGAGCATGTACAAAAAAAGTTACTTCAGCAAAAAGCATCCAAAACATGAGTCCGCCTGGTGACTCTCACTACGGCAGGAATCGGTAGGGGAGGACTCTGCACTTCACAGGAGTACCAAAAAAAAATCCTACGTAGAGGAAACACAGGCGGACGAGTGAGACCTCGTACAAACTCAACCGGCTTCAGTTACACACTTTCCAAGTCCAGCCTGCTGTAAAGAACAGCGAAACACTCATGTAAGTGAATCAAGGAATTACAGTCTTAAATTATACTGGAAAATAACTGGACAAACAGCGCTGACACAGCTTTATGGGAACCTACAAGCAGCCTTGTATTCTGTGACTTCAATAAGAAAACTGCTTATCTGTCAAAAACCCATGTCACACAGCACTTTGCTGAGGCTGTTTATTCAAAGGGAGCCATTTTCTGCCTCACAAGACAATGTATTTCATTACAAATCATTCATTTGTGCAGATAAGGGAAGGGAATCAGGCAAGAGATACTCTCGGAAGGCTGTCGAGGCGACAACAAAAATGGCGGGGGCTAAGCCCCCCCCCATATTGGGGGAGGGCATAAGATATATACCGCAGTGAGGAGCCCAGGACTGCCCTATCTCAGAAAAATAAACAGCACCAGAGCTGAAGTGGATGCTTAGCGAGTGCTGGTGGTCGCCGCGGCTGCGTGAGAGTGCCTAGCCACCACTCGCTAAATCTGTCCCCCGTGCCTCTCTGGGGGCCTCATTAGACCACAGAGCAACAGGCCACCGGTGCCAAGAGGAATGGGCCGGATCAGGCCCGAAACCAGCTGGCCCCGGTACCCCTGACCGTGCTGGCTCTGCATCTGGCCCATGCTACTGCTAAAGTACGGAGGAAGCAAAACAGGCAGAGCGCTCTCCTGGCGAGACGCTGACCTCCTTACGGAGCCTCGTTTCTGAAAGGCAGAAATCAATTCCATCAGCAATTATTACAAACCAGTACCTAATTAAATAACCAGTAACACATAATCACTGAAATTAAGCTGTTTTCATTAGGTATTCTAATTTTGTAAAGACCCAACTCAGGCTCACATTAAGACAATACTAATGTCTTTCTTCCCTCTTACAGAAAGGGCTATGGAGCCCAAAAGTACAAGGGAAGCCAGTCAGAGACAATGGGAATTTTCTGGATGCCTAGTGCCAAGTTGCTGATGCGGGGCTCATTTATCATTTGTGTCGTTCATTTATTCAGATACTTGCCGCAGCACACTACTACTCACCATAATGGTGCTCTTACAGTTTTTTCTTTTTGTTTGGATTATGATCCAGAAACCCGCTGTGATCAGCAGTATACAGATACACGGATGTTGGGCAGATCAGGACCCTGGCAGATATATCAGTGGTACCACGTGACCCTTTTGGGAGCACGTCACCCCCTGCCAGTGGGACGGGCCCCTGCTTCTGTGGTCAGGGTGCCCGTCGCGGCAGATGGAGCCACAGATGGATGCAGTTATGTTTTTATTACTTCGCCTCCGGCTGCAAGTCGTTTTCCGAGTGTCATTGTTAGCCAGTGCTACGGGAGTCAAATCGCATTTCCCCCACCCGACCTCTTTAGCCATAAAGCGTAATCCGCCGGCTTGGGATCGTGTGAGGCCTCACCGGATAGATGCCCAGAAAGTCTGACTAGCTTCCTTGGGAGTGAGACTAGTGCCACGCGCTCTTGGAAGCTTAGAAGCTCAGAAGCTTAAGGTAAACCGCAAGAACTGACCGCGGTAAAGCTCGTGCCTGCCTCTACTCCAGGGCTACATTTATTTTCTGTCTTGAGCGAGTCCGTGATGCACATGGCATGGAAGCAGAGATCCCGTCTATAGTAACTGATACTAATAGCTTTACAAAATGAATCAATTAAATAATTAACTTGCGCACCATATGGCGTCACCGGGAGTCACTGGTGTAGACCGTAATGCTGCTCCTTTATGCACAGATGGATTCCATGCTATGATTTGGATTAATTGCCGTG
The DNA here is from genome assembly GCA_026780765.1 of Petrocephalus schoutedeni. Taxonomy (NCBI): domain Eukaryota; kingdom Metazoa; phylum Chordata; class Actinopteri; order Osteoglossiformes; family Mormyridae; genus Petrocephalus; species Petrocephalus schoutedeni. Next base: position 21,077,471 of record JAODKL010000036.1, read on the forward strand.
CTGGGACGGGGTGGCGGATACCTGGGTTATTCCCAGTAATTTGAACCTGCGGCATTATGGTCACATGACTTTGTGTAAATTCACCACAGCAGCCCCTGCCATAACTGGCTGCCTCATATCCACCACCCCCAGGTATGAGGGAAACGTCAGCATAATCTTAACCTAAGTTAGATAACGATAAGATACGATAAGGTAAGATAAATAAGATAATGATAGATCTTTTACACCTACAATCAATGAGGGTTTAAAAAAAAAGCTTAAAACGGGAGTCACCACAGCCCTCGTCCTCCTTTTGTCCATCTTTCCTCTGTCCCAGGGTTCCGCCTCACCTACAGCTTCATGAGCTCCTTGCTTCTAGCTTATTGACATTTCAACATTTCATTCGCTTAACTGACAAGTTTGCACTGCAGAGACATGCTATTTTTCCTGTCCGGTGTTTTACTGCAGAGATTCAGGGTAGGGCCTCCGAAACGTGTGCTGATGGGACTGCGTCCAGCCGTCCCCAAACAGCGACAGCTCCCCCTCACCGTGCTCAAAACCCCTGACAGAGGCCATGACCCGAACTCAGCCGCCGTCCGCGAGGAGCCGCGCATTCGCGCCTTCTCGCCGTGACGTGTGCGGGCGACTCGCATCACCCTTCTGAACACCGCATGCCGCTTGGGCTCACACGGTTAGTGGCATCTGCCTCCTGCTGCTGTCATGGTGTCACAGAGCGCCTCAGCTTTTGCTGTTTTTTTTTTTTTTCAGATGTGCCACCTGCCCGTCGCGGTGTGCGTCCGCTTTACCTGAACAGTCTGCTAATGTCACCGTCAGAAACCCCTAATACGTGGTTTGCCTGACAGGTTGGAAAAAAACACAAACAAGACACTTCCCGGGATGCCGGCTGCACCTTTTTGAGTGACAATGCTGGAACAACGTCTACAAATAGGACTTTTCCAAAAGCACCTCCGTTCTCTATGCTTAGCGCTCCTGCGTATTCATGAAAGCGGTGACCTTTCAGAAAAGCGAACAAGGCGGAGTTCCAAATTAGGGAGGAAAGATGCACCTACAGTTCATGCTGCTTTCATCGGGTTTCGACCAGTCGAAAGGTCTCATTAACCCCCCATGCGTCTGATGAGAAAGTCAGGATTTCCTGCTGCTTCGCGGCAGAAATATAGAAATATAAAGTTTTGATTAATAATAGCCTCAAACAGTAGCTGAAGCTTCTCTGGCCCGTGCTGTCAAGATGGATGGAGGGTAAGACCTTGAAGGAGAGTGCTATCTCAGTGGGGTATGGCCACTGCCCTAACCCCCCAAACCCATCCTTTGGCTCTGTCTCCAGCACTGGCTTCCTGGTGCAGGTAAAACCCACCAATGACTGCAAAAAAAAAAAAACTACCTGCAACCCCACTGTACCGACGCATCACTCAGTCAAAGAGAGAAGAAGCTGCTTTAATATAGTTTTGTGTGTTTATCAGCCCCAGGATAAAAAAAGAAACCACATCCAGTGTAATTCTTCCCCAAAATGTGCCTCAAGGCATTAAAACATTACCAGCGAGTTCGATTATCGTGAGCTGCTGCTCCTTTAAATTTTCCAATATCATCTTGTTTGAGTAAAATGCGTTTGATACCAGGGCTTTACTGCTTTAATTATAGCTAAAACGAGCTTAATCCTGCTTCAAACGCAGCTGTCGTTTCGGCGTCCTGTGTGGCGAGTCTGCAGGGGTATTTAAACCAATTGTGCCAGGGCACCGCGCCACGACGCTGGCTATGAGCGCGGCGGGGGCGCGGATCAAGAGGGCGCCGCTAGTAAGCGACGCGAGAACCGCGGGCGGCGCTCTTTGCATTGTCTGAACAGTCTCTTCGCCCCCTTTGCTTTCCCATTACCCAGCTGCAGTGATCGTAACTCGTCTTACACAATACGCGATGGCAAAAAGAAAAAAAAACAAAACAATTTAAGCTGCTCAAAAATAAACGCACCCCGGTCACATATCTCTTACAGCCAGGGCCGTGAAATGCACGGGATGACAGCGAGTGCGCACGCGTGCACACACATTTAAACATCCAAATAAACACGTAAACATGCCAGCATCCAGCTGCACTGTGAGAATCAATGTGAATTAATATGTATCGCGAATAAGTATACAAAAAATATGTGATCCTGCTGGTGGCAGACTAGCAAGACCTAATAGAGGTTTTCCCTTTTCCCCTGTGTTGATAGATTAGCAGATATCTGGGTAATCTAACAAGGACAGGTTGCTGTTGAGAATGATGTCAGATACGCACCAGGTACTTACATCCAGCTTTATCTACATTTGCCATTGATGAATGGCGGTCTCACAACAAAGACACCACCGGAAATAGCTCATTCAAGTGTGACTTTTGTTCTGTAGTAACAAACATGGGATTTGTCGCTTCCGAGCTGTTAATCAAATCATTTTGAGAAATGCGGGGGAAGACAGGAGTGAAATCATTAACTCCTACTAGTAAATGAAATCTAACACGATCCTGTTGTCCCATTAACCCAGAAACCTCTTCAATAGCTAATTAAGCCAATTACTCTGTGAATGGCATGCCACTTAATCAAGGAAGCCATTCGGAGTCTTGGCTTAGTGTCCGTGGGTAGGTCTCAGACGCCTACTTGCAGTAGCCCTCACACTGTGCCATGCCTTGAAAATGATTTCTCGACTGGTTCTGTTTAATTTATCACTGAAGTGGGACAGTGGCATGGTGGTGCAGGTGTTAGCCTGCTGCCTCACACTACTGGGTCCAGGGTTCCATGTGTGTGAAGTTCTCCCCATGTCGTACTCCACAGTCCAAACACAGGTTGAGGATAACTGGAGTTGCCGAACTGGCTGTAGGACTGCATGTGTGAGTGTGCCCTGTAATGGGCTGGTGCCCCATCCTGGGTTGTGCCCTGCCTAGTGCCCGTAGCCTCTGGACCCCCTGCCGTCCTGAAATAGGAAAAGCGGTTACAGAAAATAGATGGATGTACTTAACAGGGAACAGCTCTTAAATTAAGATCAAGTGAATCTAAAGTTACGCATTTACAAATAAATTCATTTATTCTGCTCAAATATAATTATGAGTCAACAAAGCACATAAGAACAAACAAAAAAGTAATTTAAAAATTAATTACAAAGTGAATGATTCTTTTTTTAATTAGCATTTCCTTCAAACATGTTATTATGTAAAGTAACATAAACAGCTACAAAAATTCCCTGAATCACAAAATGTGAAAGAGGAGTGTTTTTAAGGGTCCCGCGGAAATTGTGGGATTTGAACCAGCAGCATACTGGTAAGCATGTCCAGTTCCTTAAGGGCCCATATTTCACAAAGCTTGCGATCCCAGTCAGCACCTGTCTACTTATAGGCCACCAAGGGGGCTGTCAACCTCAGCGTTTTTATTTTCCAAGGTGGCCAGACAGTGAAGGACTCCTGTCATTGTCCCCAAGGACGGCCAAGTCTTGTCACCAGAGCCCCTCTCTAGTGGGGGCAAGGGGTCCAGACTGCGACATCCGAGCAGTGGCAGTATTGATTTTTCACTTTAGCCCCACCTCTTGCCCGGCTGAAAGTGTAACCCCTTGTCCCCCAGGAGGGGACCATCCCACCCTTGCTGCGTTCCCAATGATGCTGAGAGACACTATTTCGGAGACATGGATGAGTCTCTGCTGTCTGGCGTGGTGGCCCTTTTAAACTGGGCGCACTGCTAGCTGCCGCGGGACGTCTTTTCTATAATCCCGCTCTCGCTTAGCATTCCGAGGCTCAGCCTGGGGTTGCCCGACGGAGCTGGAGGCGAAACCCCGGGAACCGCGAGGAGCCAGCTCGTGCTCGACAGAGGCCACGCGCGCTTCCTTCCCCGTGGAGATATTGCCATCAATAAACAACGCCACAAAACAACCAAGCTCAATGCCACACGGCGATGCTGGGAATTTTTTCTCTTGTATGACTTTGATCTGCTTTCATTTGACAGGAGCGGCAGACAAGTTTATAGCTGTGATTGCACATGACACCTAAATTAAAATCAGCAAGACTTACCCTCCCTCTGATGTCATTTGTCTTCTTTAGCAAGCAGAGGCAATTCATCAAAGCTGCATATAAACAAGTGCCTGTTTGTGATAGCTTATAAAAAAAAGTTCCTCTTGCTCCGGGCCTTTGGGAGTGACTCGCTACAGACCATCTCAGAGGGATTCTCATGCTATTAGTGGCTGTGCTGAGATGAACAAGCAGAAGGGGGGAGTATGGAAAGGTTTATCACGGTACAAGATTAAAATACATTAAAGTGCCCAAGTCAGGCCTCTCCCTTCCATTATAAACATCTGAGACAATAATTAATTTCGCACAGACCGCCTTCGCATGCTAAAGCAGCAGAGGTTTTCACACTCAGCACTTCGGGAGAATCGAGTATTTATTTTTTATTTAGCAGACACGTTTGTCCAAGGTGACATACGATTGGGAAAGACTGAGGTTAGAGTGCAGGGACTGCCAGAGAGCCCGGAGTAGTTGGCATTAATTAATGGCACTTTTCCACTGGCATACGGGAACCGGGTCGTATCGCAAAGAGGTTCCCGCTTGCTGAGGTTTTCCACTGCAGAAGGGTCAGCTCGGCATAGGCGTTACTTGGATAGTTGAGCGACAGTGACATAAAACCGAAGTATATATACTGCTCATACGGTGTACATCATGATTCACTACGTGCAATTATTATTATTTTTTTATCGTGCGCTAATTTCCGCTAGCAGGTCTGTGAGAATCGCTGTGTTTTGCAGGTATCAGACGCTAGCGGAATTAGCATTCGCTAGGGTAAATTTGCATTATGAATCCATTCCGTTCAGCTGTTCAATAGAACTATTTTAAGTAGGAGGTTAGAAACTTTCAAGTTCCGATTTTTCGGGAATGCATCACGATGCTCGAAACAACTAATAATGCTACTAATTATTACTAATTATTACTTGGGTATAGCTAGGGTCCGGCCCGGGTACGGCTGGCATACAGCTAGGGTCCAGCCTGAGTACGGCTGGCATACAGCTAGGGTCCAGCCTGGGTACGGCCCGGGTACAGTTAGGGTCCGGCCCGGGTACGGCTTGGGTACAGCTAGGGTCCGGCCTGGGTACGGCTTGGGTACCGCTAGGGTCCGGCCTGGGTACGGCTTGGGTACGGCTTGGGTACCGCTAGGGTCCGGCCTGGGTACGGCTTGGGTACAGCTAGGGTCCAGCCTGGGTACAGCTTGGGTATAGCTAGGGTATAGCTAGGGTATGGCCCGGGTATGGCTTGGGTACAGCTAGAGTCTGGCCCCGGTGCGGACACCGGTCATGCATGGGGAATTTGACCCTACGTGGCCAACAGTGAATCTTATTGGGAGAGTACTGATGCCCATATGAATATATCACACTCAACAATCTGTCTTTTCATTCTTACAGAATTTGACAAAAAAAAATGAAAAAACGCAGTCTTCTGTAACACTACACATTACGAAGTCCTCTGAAATAAATTGAAATGTGGGTGGAGAACTGGGTTTAATTTCATCTATTTATATATAGCGCCTTTCCTCACCTGGTTGAACAAAGCACTTAACACAGAACTGAATAATCATAGTACGCATTGAGGTACGACATACACCACCTTTTTTGTGATGAATACTGTATACTGTATTTTTATAATACTGTATTTTTTGCAATAAATAATGGACTGTAGGGTTTGCTTAGATGTTTAATAGAAAAGATTTCACTCCCGAAACAGCTAGTTCAACATTCTTAACAAAATCAAACCAAGATCCAAAGAAATCAAGTCCGTTTAAAAAGATCTGTTCATGGCGTGAAAAGAAGTTTTCCTTCTTTTCATGGACTGTTACGCTTTTTTTTGGTAGAATAGCTGTCAGGATGAATTATAGCCATGGCTGTAACACTCAGCGCCCGCAAAGTCAATGTCCACATCCCCAGGAGCACATTCGCCCCCCCACACAGCAGACGTCCTACGGAAGAGCAAGAACACACATTTAAATCCTCCTGGCAGGTGAGTGTGAATTCATTTTGGAATTAAAAGCTTCACGCCTCTCGCTTGACTGAACTGTTAAAGAAAATGGCTTTTAGTAGCAGCATCTCTGTGGTACTGCCCTTCCAGCCATGTGGAGATGTTCAACACAGTGGCTTCTGTGTGTGTCTGTCTCCCTCTTATCTCTCTCTCGCCCTCTCTCTAACTCTCTCCCACTTTGTCTTCTTCTCTCGCTCTCTCTCTTTCCCTGCCCCTCTCTCCTGCTCTCTCTCTCCATATCTTTCTCCCCCACTCTCTCATTCCCCCTCTCTGTCTTTCACTCTCTCACTCTCTCTCTCTATTTCCCCCTCTCTCTTTCTCTCTCTTACTCTGTCTCCCCCTCTCCTGCTCTCTCTCTCCCTCTCTGTCTTTCACTCTCTCTCTCTCTCTCTATTTCCCCCTCTCTCTTTCTCACTCTCTGTCTCCCCCTCTCCTGCTCTTCCCCCCCCCCCTCTCTCTTTCTCTTGCTTTCTCTCCCGGTCTCTCTCCCTCCCTCCCTCTCTCTGTCTCTTGCCAGGGCCACGCAAACACTCAGTGCCGTTGCTCCATAGGCTGCCGAGTGCTACAGCAGTTACGCAACACTAGAGGGGGATCACAAAGGAGGAAAAGAAGATGCAGACTGTGTACAGACGTGGAACTCTGAGAGATCAAGCATGAAAGATCCTTGTTACATATGTTTGTCTGTACATTTTTAACTCAGAAATAACTCAATGTGCATCAAAGCTGTTCCATCCATCCATGCATCTTTTAAATGCTTATCGTGGTCAGGGGGAGGGGGAGCAGCAGAGGGCCAGTCTATTGCAGGGAACATACACACACTCACACATACAACCATAAAGCAGCAAAAAATGTGAATTAAACATTTAAAACGATGCTTTTAGCTAAGCATAATATATGAATACAACAGAACAAACCGCAGTGTTGGAGCTACACAGCGGCTTGGTGGGAAGCCCTCTCCCTAGCATCTGCAGGGCTGAATCACAGCTCGCTTTGGGTGTGTAATGGGGCCTCACCCATCCCTGTATCGGAGAACTGCGTGGCTCGGAAAATTGATGCGTATACTGTTTGAACCCCATAGCCTTATGTCTTGTGTATATAATTGTAGTTATAATTATGCTTTTTTCATATTCTGTTAAGTCAGCTAACATGAATCATCCAATAAACTGCTGTCAACAAGTAACAGTTGCTTCGGAATATACTATAATATATGAGAAAAGTTACTAGGTCAGCACTGTGTTCTTTCAGCCAGGTGAAACCTTGAACATTGCCAAACACACCCTCTTCTTCTGGGTGATGGATGGAGCTGTGCAGGTGAAGGAATGAAAAACCAACCCCCCCCCCC
>JAODKL010000036.1:21131380-21146305 GCA_026780765.1 Petrocephalus schoutedeni
GGGCACACTCACACCTATGGGCAATTTGGTAACTCTAATTAACCTCAGTATGTTTTTGGACTGTGGGAGGAAATCCAATTACCTGAACAAAACCCCACAATTCAGGGTTGTCTTATTCAGGATCTTATTGTCTTATTCAGGGTCACAGGGGCAAGGCAAGGAACAACTCAGGATGGGGCGCCAGCCCATCACAGGGCACACTCACACCTATGGGCAATTTGGTAACTCTAATTAACCTCAGTATGTTTTTGGACTGTGGGAGGAAATCCAGGTACCTGAAGAAAACCCCACAATGACATGGGGAAAGCATACACACACTTGCAGCCATGACAGATGACTGACCACAGATCCCAGAGGTGTGAGGTGACAGTGCTGACCACTGTGCCACCATGACACCCTGGCTTAAAATATGCAAAAAGCAACAACCGCTTTCTCGTATCTGCAGAGTGATGGCTGGAGAAAAACATTCAACCAGAGCTTCTCCATGCAGCCAGCAGTGGCACTGGGGATACTAGTCAGCAATGCAGGTAGGCACCAGTTATACCCAGCAGATGTGATGTTTGGGAGAGAGCTAGAGACCTTGGTGACCCCACCCTTTGGGTATGATTCCAGAAACAGAAATCCATGAGGCAGCGAGCCAAAATACCTGCAAAATACCTGCCTTTACCTCCATCTGGATTCTCTATACTGATAGAGCTGGAGGCACTAATAGTTTGGGGAGAAGGAGAGCCATAACACGCCTGTTAGAAACGAGGGCTGTCCTCCAAGCTTAAGGAAAATGAGTTATGGACTCAGTGTCCTAGGAAAGTGGTGTGAAGGGGCTGGTGGTACAATGGTTAGACCCTCAGAAGCTACAAATGTGCAGAGGCCTTGTTATGAGGCTAAGCATGGGGAACCACCACTCCACAGCACTGGACACTAGGCTGTGTCCACCCAGTGTGTACAAAGGAAAAAGAGTGAAAACACTCCTGGGGACTGGGATCAAAATTGGAAACCACCACAATAACTAAAAGCCTGTAAGTGTTAAGAGTTCTGGGGTCATCAAAGATGGCTAAACTCTTAGGTAGAAGCACTGAAGCAGGATGCAGCATCTGGCTGTCGAGCAAGATCATTAGCACAGCTCAACAGAGTCCCAGGAATTATTAAACATGTTATGCTCAATTTTGGTGGGATGGAATTTATGTTAATACTCTAAAATATGGTGTGTTACTGTAACATTATTTGTTATCTACTGCAGATATACCCTGAGCTGCTGTCTGCTTGAAAGTAAGTATTTCAGGGAGTGGTGATTTTTTTTACCTGTTAGGTTGGGGTCACTCTTAAGGGCTCCTGAGTCAGGAAGACTGACAGCATCTCTGAATTAATTTATTATTACAAGATTGCAAAGATCCCTGCACTGAGGTATGAATCAAAAGGATTTACAGGTAATTGTTGAAATAACTGCAAGCCAGAAATAGCACAGTAATCTTCAGTATTAAATAAACATGTATATGTATACATGATTCATGAATAATGGGAAGATTTTTTAAATGAGCCAGCTATGAATGGTTTTATATTCCTTGGTGACTGAAAACATTCATTCTGGAGCCTAGTGAGATAAAGCTAGGCTGGGGGCTCTTGCAGTGGTAAAGCAGAAATTGCTGTCAAGCTCTGTGAGAGGAACACCTGTAACAATAAAAAAGCATAGTTCGGATTATTTGTCATGCTTGATGGTGCTCATGCAAGTCACCCCAGGCTTGTACATGTGCTGATGGATATGGTAATGTATAATAATTGCACACAATTTGTTTTTCACTTGGATTTGCGTAGGAATCTCTCAATGAATTTCACAGGTTTAACACGCCGTGTGAAGGATGGTAGAAATTCGCATAAAACCTCCATTATAGAAATCCATTCATTCCTCTGCCTGCTATGACATATGTTCACAGCATGCTATCCATTTACTCAACTTCTGATATGAAGTTGCTGGCTATGCTACATGACAATGCTATTTATGCTTCTTTCTATGCTAAAAATTCCCCGGAAGCAGAACACGGGAAAAACATTCAACCCATTTCCTGGTAGGGAACCTCAATGAAATCTGGTGTGGGGAAAAATTACCCACTATGCACAAAATGCAGATTTTGCAAGACCAATTCCATGAATATCAGAATTCTTTCCTTCAGCATGTTGTACTTTAATTTATCATTTGCGGATATTCCAAGCCCACAATGTCAGTATAGATTGGGATCTTAGGAAGTACTAATATCATGAGTACATTACATCTTATTGAAATTCATTAGCAGGTTTCTCATTGCTGTGTGGTACAGGAAGAAACAGCTCTGGTGGCTTCACGGCACCTTCCATTCCCGCGTCCTCCCTTTCGGACTACATGTAGCACCTGATGCATTTGCGAGACTGATGAACACAGCATGACTCAGGGGTAACTGGGAAAATCACATTTGAAGATCCACACTGTGGTACAGACGCCGCTAATGGAAATTCAGGCTAATGGCAAATGTGCTATAATTCATGGTTATATGAGGAGGACTCAGATGCCCTGACCGGATGGTCCACCATCAGGGGTGTCAATGTTCCTCCCTTGGTGTCGGTCTAAAGGGGAGGACAGTCTGCAGTTACATACATAGTTTCCTACTGGACGCTATAGATATAACAAGTGTTGCTGATGAAATTAGTCATGTCTGCAGACAAGATGCTAACTACTAATTACATGGCAGGGAGACAAGCTCAGCGTGGAGAACTGATGAAAGAGCCAAAGCATTTGGGGGATAACAGGAACCTTAACGCCTCAGTGGCCTCTTCACAGGTTATCAATTTGGCTAAGGGCCAGTGTCGGACCTTGGAATTGACTCAGGAAAACAAGCACATCTCAAAGTATGAACTGCGTTGAACATTTTTGTCAATTTGTGAAAACTACTTAGTAACAAAGGTATTAAAGAAGCAACAAAGGTTCATGCTAGATATTTACTCTGTGATGAAAAGTATGACCGAATCGACAAAGATCAAGATTTACATATACAGAAAATGTTGATAGATAGATAGATCATAATACACATGCTAATGCGTTTCAGGTCATTATCTAAGAGGTTTCATCTGAGTATATAATTTTTTTCTCTTTTATCTTCTTAATGACCTTAATGAACTTCTTGCAACATTTGCTTTTTGGACTGTAGATTGAGCAAAGCCTTATTTTTTTTTATTAGTTTCAGCAAACTAAAATACATTGTTACATTGTGATAAAAGTAGACTGTAACCCCTAGAAAAAGAATTGTTCTTGGTCACCTAAGTCTCCTCATAAAGGCTCCTTCTCAGGGAGTTACAGCTTCATAAGTGTATAAATGCATTTCCCGTTGGCATCATGACCGCTGGGAAGCCTCTTTGAAGAGAATAACAGAAGACAGTAACCAGTTTTGATGACTATCACGTCTGACTGTTTTGCAATATAAAAAGTGGATGTTCATTCATTATTCCTTGGCTTCAGAGTTATAGTTTAAATTGGTGCAAAAATAACCCATAATATGAGTGCCAGACTCCTCATTGCGACTTAAAACAAAAAGCCGACAGGTTAAGCATACATTATAACCAACACTGCTCCTTCCTGATATTGTTTCACTGGCCACTTCTTTCAGTATTCATGGGTTCCATGCTGCTTACTCAGCATTACAGGCTTGCTGTCAGCTTGGACACGAGGCAGGGGACTCCCTGGTTAGGATTCCAATCCTTCACAGGCCAAATGCTCCCACACTGCTAGCTGATCTCCAGGAGGAAAACACCTGGGCAAGCCTGGCAAAAATGCCTTTAATTCCAATATATGTTTATTTTTACATGTATCCACACATTGACATGATGCAGCAAACACATACTGTACATTGATTAAGAAGAATCAAAGGTTTCCTGTTAGTCTAATGGTGCCACTTTTGAGGGGGGAAAAGATTCATTCTTCATTGGGCTGAGAAGGGTCAGTGTCTCCCCATGCTGCCAGCCCATGTCCGACAGCCCCCATCAGTTAGTAGACAATCTGTCAGCAATGATCTGGGTTATTTTTCCTGTGTGTGGGGATATGATTTATGGTGTGACCATCTGGATTATTGCGAATGTTGACAGGGCCGCTGGGGACTGGACTGTTGTTGAATGGTATGAAGCACATGGTGTAGTACAGCTAGAGTCCCTCTTTCCTTCTCTATAAATCATTATCTACGCTGAACACATTGAGGAAGTTCCCTCGAGGAACACTCTGTATGATTGAAATAACTTTTTTTTTATTCAATACCAGCACATATCTAGATGCAGAAGCAAATGACAAATGGAAATAAGAACGTATGGATTTTCAGGCAAATGCATTAAGCAGCCGTGAATCAGACCTTGAACATATTTTGTTAGCAAAACACAGGGAGGAAATCACATTAAATGGGTTGTTTATAAAGTTTATACACATTGAGCCATATCACCAAAATCTATGCAACAAAAAATGAGTGCAATCTCTAATGTATTTAATATTATAAGCTATTTGATACTAGTTCATAGTTTAATAGAAATAGTGTTAAAAATGCTTCCATCCAAGGGCCACAATTTCATGACTTTTCTTGACCTGTAAAAAGATATCAAAACCAAATTTTTTTTCTACTAAACTCCATTATAATAATTTATTATTGTTGAAAACTATAGCATATTTATAAAGTGAGCAAGGAAATCGAATGTCAAATGAGCTTTTCCATAAGTCTGTAATGCAACCGTAAGTCCATGGTTACGGGTGTAAAGGACCATCTGTTTATCTCTTAAAATGACATAGATTTAGATCTGACTTTAATTATGAGAGAAATCCATCCTTTCATTTAATATTTCTCTGTGCACAAGCAAAATAACAGAGCTTTACATGTTAAAGGAAACATTAACCTTATTTTAGGAATCTAGAGTGTTTGGTGGAAATGTCTTCAAAGCACTGACCTCTTTCTGAGTCACCGTCTCAACAGGCTGTGCATGGCCTCTTAGGATTTGAAGTCCATTCACACTTGTTTCAGTTCATTTAAAACTAATGAAAAACACTGCAGTATTGAAAGGGTGTAAAACCCTTAAATGTTTCAAACTAAACTGATGTAGGAGCCACTGGAAATCCCCATGCTTTATCTAAAAAAACCTCACCTTATTGTCCATTTATCAACAAACCAATCATGTGTTATGCGGCAGCTCTGTGTATGTGTGGGGGTGAGTGTCAGTGCAACAGAGTCCTAGTTTATGGAAGGTGCAAGAATTTGTTGCAGAAGAGTTTGGTTTTAGTCGTATTTGTGTGGAAAAATATCATTTGTCAACTGCTACACAGCATAAAGCTTGAACTACAATTTACAGTTTTCCAATATGTGACAAAGCTGACGTTACTTAGCTAATGTGCATATTTAACATCTGAACAGCAGCGTGGGCACCTAACACGTTAATTACAGTATAAAACACACTAAATGGTCTCTTAAAATCAGAAATAATTGCCGAATGGTTCAAAACCTGCAGGGATGTTATTTTACCTTCTGACATGGCTATTTTTATCGTGGTTTTCAATGCCAAACGTCTAGACTGACGAGACGCCAGACTTTGTGAGTTGGGGCCTGTTAAGTGTGATACCCCCACAGATTTGGGGTGATGGCTCCCCTGTCAGGGCAGGGATGACTTTCCGTTGCTGTGTGACAACTGCCACAATCCAGTGAGTACCATGATCCATGTGAAGCAATGCTCAAATGCACCCCTGCACTCTTTTCAAAATCATTCACTGCATGATACGCGCACTACCTATCAGAATCATGGCATTGGTAACTTCACTAGCCAGCTCACTCCCCCACAAAGGAACCACTCCAGCTTCTTGGCCGGTTGCTAGATACAGTTAATTTAACGATTATTGTTGAAATTAGCATAAATAATGTGCTTGGGGGTGTACGTGTCTCAGGTTTGCATAGAATTTTACTTCTGAATCTGAGGGATCCAGTCCTCACCTACAGGTTGCTTAGAGGAGTCCATGCCTTTGCATCTGTATACATTCAGACTTGCTCTAAAATCCTGCTGAGATATGGACAGCCCATCCATGACAACAGAGGCTTATACCCAAATTTAATCTTATACCTAGCTTTATCTCACCAAATCTTTGTATTTTTCTTATATATATATTCAGTATGTGTATATATTTACACATTCTAATTGTTGTATTTGTTGTATGTTTTATATTTTTAATTAGAATTGGTTTTATTTTCCATGTCCTTCATTTGCTTTAATTATATTTCCCCAAAAATCCCCCCCTAAAAAAATTTTTGTCCATTGTTCCTGAAATTGTTCCGATGTCCTTATTTCCATGCTGGATTGTATACACTGAGGGATAATTCAGTGTTGAGCAAGGGCATAAACAGCCTGATGCATGTGACCACTACAAGAAAAACATCAACAGAAACCCAGTCACGAATTTGCAGAGCATCGTTCTCTGTTTACGACATGGGTTATTAAAACGGGAAGAGTCACACTCACTGGTTCCACACCTCTAACGGGAGGCCCTGCGGTGGGAGCCTTGGAAACCCCTCTCATCTGGCTCGCGACGTGAAGGCCGTGTGCCGTATGTGACCGTGCCGCCAGTCAGACAAGCCTGAGGAAGTTAGCAGCCTACCATGGTTGTGAACGCGGGACAGGAAGCACACGTGAGCGCTCATGCTGTCCAGGCTCCCCCCGCCACCCCTTTCTCAACTTCGCTTGACTGCATCTGCATCCCTACCTGCACTTGCAGCTCCAGGAAAGGTAGGGAGGTGAACAAACGTGGAGCTAAACGGGATGTTAGGGTAGTGGGCGGAAACTGCCTCTGTACAATCAGGGTCCTGCCTCTGATACTGTTGCTCAGAGATACTCCTTTACTCTCCCATTTGTTTACAAAATGTCAGGCTGCATGGGATCTGATCGGACATTCTTAAGAATCCATGTTTTTGTTTCCCCTTTATGCTTGGCGTAAAAGTGATTTTAAACATGTCTGACAGCGGAGCAGACTGTCAATCACACTTGTTATTAAAAGAACTGAAGTGTCAGTGCTCTCTGATGAATCTTTAAATAAAACTGCTCTCTGAGATCTAGCCTCCAGCTATATCTTCTCGACCTCCGGCTGCATGTTCATGGGTGAGTGCCTCAAACAAAAGTGATTAATCCCGACGACTCCGCCATTCTGCCTTTCCTCAATTTGCCGAAAACACGGGTCTTCTGTGTGAGCCTGTCTTGCCGGATCCTAATACGGGAAATGGTGGACACGAACAATTTTCCTGATTTACGAATCCATGCAGTCTGTTAGCTCTTATGACGGCCCCCGTCCTGTCGTGCGGCCGATGACACTCAGATTCCTGGGGATAGCTGTGCTTTCAGACACGATTGAGGAAACTTGTGATACAGTAGCACATTTGAAAAATTGCACTAAACTTCTAGCTGGCTATAGCTTGAAAGCTACGATAGCTGCTGATTCTGTATTTCAAGAAGACTGCTCAAGCTGACATAAGATTGTAAATATTTAATAGCTTTTCATTTGAGAAAAATTCCAGCAAACCCATAACAAGCCTCAAAAGACCATATTCATATCCATGACTGGTTTTGATTTGTCGGGAAAAAAAACTGTCTAATTACATGGGTAATGAAAGCCATTGATTAATCCCATCGAATATTGAGTCTTGGGCCATACATATCCGTTCACCCACAGCCTCTATAATCATGGAGCTACTGGCAAGCGAGGATATGGACTCCTTTACGGGACGTGTCAATGACAGCGTCTCTCAGCGAATCACGTGTGTCCCCGCACTTCTCCTTCCTTCATTTGTTTATCACCATGTGTAGTAACACAACAGGCCCCCCAAGTCCTCCAATCGACGAATCTTCCGGTGCAGTGGGCATTCAATAACGCTGAAGTTATGATGCATGCTCTGTGCTTTAAACAAAACGCAGCAGTGGCCCCGGGAGGAGGCGCAAACGCATTTCCTCCGCAGGCAGCAGGTCTTACTGCAGATATTATTTTTATTCACCTGCATACCAAAGGCTCCAACTCTCTGCAAGGCTCTCTTGCTGGTTCTGAACATCTGTCGTGAACAACATTCTGGTCACATGGTCACCAGCCTCAAAGCATGCTGTGCGTAGAGGAGAGAAAACTGCACACAAATAAGAAATATGCTGTTTGTTGCACTCTTAAATTTTTTAAGAGAAAATGTAGATATTTTCATAATTTCTTGCTTTAAGTGCAGTGAAAAAACAGGGCAGGGGAACAGAAGGATAAATTAAGAGATATTGCCTAAAATAACCCAAAGTGGTTGTCAGAGAGATAAATGTGGCATGTGCTGCGATGGCATGACTGCTGTCATAAATAAAATGAAACATTCCCCTGCGTGCTGCAAGGCGGGACTGGATGCAGGGTCTGGATGTGGGTCCTGGGTGCGGGGGCTGGATGCAGGGGCTGGATGCGGGGCTGGATGCAGGGGTTGGATGCGGGGCTGGATGTGGGTCCTGGATGCAGGGGCTGGATACGGGGGCTGGATGTGGGGGCTGGATGCGGGAGCTGGAAGCAGGTCTTGGATGCGGGTCCTGGATGCAGGAGCTGGAAGTGGGTCCTGGATGCGGGTCCTGGATGCAGGAGCTGGATGCCGGGCTGGATGCGGGTCCTGGATACGGGTCCTGGATACGGGGGCTGGATGCGGGGCCTGGATGCGGGTCCTGGATGCAGGTCCTGGATACGGGGCTGGATGCGGGTCCTGGATGCGGGGCTGGATGTGGGGGCCGGCGCATGCCTGCCAGGGCAGCCTTCCTGCTCGGTGTGGGGCTGCTGATTGATGCCACCATGCGGGAGAGAAAAGGCTGAGCAGCCGGCTGACAGCCCAGCGGGCACCACTCTATCAATTTCGCCGAGTTACAGTGACACCAGTGCTCCGGGGTGGCTGGGGGCTCGGAGAGGCCATCTGGCGGGGTGAGATGAAGCGGGGCCTCCTGGGGATTACCTCCCTGTGGTGGGGACGAGGTGAGACCCTGCCCTCTACCCGGTCATGTGGAAGGCAGGAGGGTTTCACTGGGGAGGGCTTGAGGCCTCCTTGGCCTCTCCCTTCGCCTCCCCCTCCCCCTCAGTGACGTTCCTGTCCTGGTCTGGGGTCCAGAGCTCAGTGCTGGCTGTCCTCCTACTCCAGCTTTGAGGCGTTGTTTTTAAGGGGGTACGGATGGATATGCTATTAAGGCCTCTTGGCCCCTGGTTCTTCACACCACAAGTGAGGGTATGCCCCTGGAATGGGCTGCTGGAAACCCCAAATATGGACAACAGGGAAATAGAACAGATGCTCAAATCACTCTGCTTAGGAAACAGACATTGACAGGAGACAAGGTGGAAGCATATATCGAAATGAAGGGAATATTAATTTAATTGCAATGATATGAATAAAGTCTTTTGAATATAGCTCTATTGCACAAAATATTTTTAAAAAGATGTTGTAAATATTGACGTACAGATGAAAATGTGTGCATTTGCCCGTGATTATTGCCCTAGCCTGACTGCTCTCATGTGCCGCACCTGTGCTTTACCCTTTAGATGTAGGGGCCGAGGCCTGTGCTGGAGGGCTGAGTACCAGTCGTGTTATAGTGCTCATTGTCGCACCTGTTGTCCCCAGTCTAACACATATTTCTCCCAATAAACACCCGGAACTCTCACCTGCATCCTGTTTTTCCCAGTGACGTGTAGTGAGGTTCATGGCAGGTGAGGCACTGGCTCTTTCAGAAAAAAAGAAAAAGAAAAGCTACGGGGTGCTACGATGAACTTGACTTTCTGATTTTTAGCCAGTGTACCAGCAATAATAATCCTGTGGGCTCAGACGCACCCCCTTCAGTGAGGCAGAGGTACTGGCTGCCTCACCTCCTACTTTCTCGCTGCGGTTTTGTATCAGATCAGCAAGGCTAAATTTGTTATAGTTATATGCAAAATACATGAGCTATTCTATGGAAAATGAAGTGAGGACATATAATATAGGTGTGTGCAAGCGTGACATTGGTGACATGCAGTGAGAAAGCAGAAGGCACGCTCGGCGTGGTCAGTGAGGGATCACGCACCATGAGGTTCCAGGTGCCAGGAAATACGAAAATTTAAGAAATTGACTTAAATGATTGGTATCATACAAAAATACTAAAACATTTGTGGCACAGAGCAGTAGACAAATATTAATATTAATTTCATTTGATCATTATTTGTTTTTTAGCTGTCTCCCCTGACCTCACGTCCATGGCTTTGCTTTCATCCATGCCTGGATCCATTTCCAACACTGCAGTGCCAGTGAACAAAAATCTTGAGCTCGGTTGGATAGAATGCTCTGGAAGAGCTAATTTTATTAGTAATACTATCAGCATTAAAGGAAATAAGATGATATTATATTTATGAGAAATAGAGAAAATGGAAAAGTACTGGATAGAACAGTTTATTTTTCATGCAACAGTTATTACTATTATTTTAATGCAATTTTGAATTTTATAATTAATTTAGCAATGCAATATTTCAATAATTTTCAAGAAATTTTATGTCAGGGAATAAAAGTGCTCATTAAGTGATTTTAAGGTCTTCATTGTTTTTTAATAATTCATAAAGATTGTAAGGTGAAAACGTGACGATTTTTAGCGTAACAAAAAATGAAGAAAATGCGTTAAAGTGTGAGCTGGTTGGGCAGCCTCAGTTGGACTGCAGACCACACCAGCAAGTCCCACATTGACATTTAAAGCATGCGAAAGCAAAGACTGCCTGTACTGTAGATCCGTGATTTTTTCATCATTTTGTTAATTAATATGTCACCACTAGTTCCATTAAAAACTGACCATTCCTCCATGAAATATTTTTTTCAGTCTGAGATCAATCAAGTTACGTCTTATCTTAAATTGACATACGGTATATGGACAAAAGTATCTGGACACCTGGCCATTACACCTACAGGAACTTTTATGACATTCCATTCTAAATCCATAGGCATCAGTATGGAGTTGGTCCCCCCCTTTGCAGCTGTGCCACTCTTATGGGAAGGCTTTCCAAAAGATGTTGGAGTGTGAGGTCAATTGTGAGCATTTGTGAGGTTAAGCACTGTTGTGAGCATTTGTGAGGGTAAGCACTGATGTTGGACGTGAAGGCCTGACTTCAATCTTCGTTCTACTTCACCCTGCCACAGGCTCCAGGTGTTTCAAAGGTGTTTGATGGGGTTGAGGTCAGGGCTCTATGTGGGCCGGTGAAGTGAACCATAATAACTCAACCATTTCTTTATGGACCTTGCTTTATGTACTAGGGCACAGTCATGCTGGAACACAAAAAGGGCCTTCCCCAAACTGTTCTCACAAAGTCAGAAGCATAGAATTGTCCAAGCTGTCTTGGTATGCTGAAGCAATAAGAGTTCCCTTCACTGGAACTAAGGGGCCTATCCCAACCCCTGAAAAACAACGCCATACCATTTTCCCTCCTCCACCAAACTTTACAGTTGGCACAATGTAGTGAGGCATTTAACGTTCTCCTGGCATTCGCCAAACCCAGACTCACCCATCAGGCTGCCTGACAGAGGAGCGTGATTCATCCTCCACAGAGCACATTTCCACTGCTCCAGAGTCCAGTGGCGGTGCGCTTTACACCACTCCATCTGTAGCTTAGCATTGTGCTTGGTGACGTGAGGCTTGCATGCAGCTGCTCAGCCATGGAAGCCCATTTTATGAAGCTCCCATTGCACAGTGTTTGTGCTGGGCTTAATGTCAAAGGAAGTCTGGAACTCTGCAGCTACCAGAGTTAACACAGAGTGTAGGCAAATTATATGCACTATGCGCTTCAGCGCTTAGCGACCCCACTTTATGTGGTCTGCGACTTCGTAGCTGAGTTTCTATTGTTCCTGAACACTTCCACTATGCAATAATACTACTTATACTTGACCGTGGAATATCCAGCAGGGAAGAAATTTCACAAAATGACACAAACTAAGACACTGTCACGCTTTAATTCACAGAACGACCCATCGTTCCACCAATGTTTGTAAACCTGACTGCATGGCAAGGTGCTTGATATTATACAGCCTTGGCAATGGGTCTGGGTGAAGCACCTGAATGAAGTGTTTCCCAATTCCTTTGTGCATATAGTGTATATGGAGGGGGAGGTGTCACCATACATATATAATGTACAGAAGATCCCTCATGTGTTACTGTACCACAGGCTGCTTTCTTGGGACACGTGCCGTCATTGGAGCCACCAGCACTGAGCATTTCAGCGGAAAGCAAAAAAAGAACGGTATAATGAAACAGATGGGAGGGAAAGTCAGACAGTGTGCTGGCAGCCTTTAGCACAAACACACTACCTAACTGCCTGTGACTACGCCCTGTCGTTGCTCCATCCACTACAAATTCTGGGCTTGCACAGTGTGATTTATGACAACGATGCATGTGTCTCAATTTCCCCACTCGGACGTGAAACCAACCATGTGGGCTGATGTGCTGCTACCAGGCTTCAAGCCCCATATAGCAGTGTTTCCCAATCCAGTCCTTGGGGAACACCGGACAGGCCACGTTTTTGCTTCCTCTCAGCTCCCAGCACACCTCTGCCAGGAATTCGGTGATCCTGATTGGCTGGGACCTGGGAGGGAGCAAAAACGTGTACTGTCTGATGTTCCCCAAGGACTGGGTTGGGAAACACTGCCATAGAGTGATTAAAACAATGCTTCCTTCGACTCACAGTCTTGGTAAGGATAGTCTTTTATCTTTCAACCACATGTCTAGTACAGGGTTACAGGGATTTGTAAAAGGTTAGTATGTTAATAATATTCAAGAGAGGTTATATGCCTCAGAATTAACAAGGGGATTAATCTAGCCTGACATTCTAACATTGAATAGGGCTCCTCTACCGGAGACCACGTGTCAGACTTTTTGTTAACGGGTTAACGGCTCAGCACAGTGCTTAACCCAGATCTTTAAAAGTTTCTCCAAGCAGTTCAATTAGTGAATTGATTAATTAATCATTTGCCATGAGGCGATCTTCCGCTGTCAGAGCCGTGAATCTGTTTCCTTAAGGCAGTGAATCTGTTTGAAAGAGTGCAGTCTTTTGAGGGGAGTAACCGGATCAGGTACCCTGGAGGTTGGGTTCCTCAAGAACACGGCCATCCTTTCCTGCTTCTGCGATATTATATACACCCCTGCTCTCAGGTTTAATAACCCTCTGGACGCTGCTGCTCTCTGGGAGGTCTTCTCTCTTCACTTAATGTCAAGGAGTCATTTTGGAATCCGTTAGCAGAGAAGGTCTGGTTCCTAAGCTGTTCCTGCATACACTGACTAATGTACTCATCTGCTCATTAAAGGTGATGTGTGACACGGTGTCACTTACAATGTGGCTCTTTGCCTGAGAATTTTAGAAGTTGTCGCCCCTTTTAATTATACACAGTGTTTGCCTTTGCAGGGAACTAATATATTCTGTATCTTGAGAAGATGCCACGCATTGCTTAGACTGACAATGAGGCTGAGAACAAACATATATCAATAAAGACAGAGTGGTATGCAATCCTTGTCATGGGAAAATTGAATAAAAAATATTATGTATCCGTCTCAGTGACAAATAGTGAACATCATACATTTTCTAGACAGTTAATACTTACTTTGCTGCCTATGCAAGCATTTTTGCTTCTGAGAATGTATGGCTTTAGATACATTCAGTACAGTAACATATAATAATGAAGCCCCCCCTCTAAATTCTGGACAGGATTAGAGGGGGGCGTGGAGTCTGTCCTAAGGAGTGTGGACCACACAGCAGGAGTGCATCCTGGATCACATGCACACACAGACTCCAATGCCAGCGACATTTTTAGAGGCACACCGGTGCCGTTTGTCTTGGGTGTCCAGGAAAATTCTCTGCAGAGTGTTTGGCAATTTGCCTAGATGCATGTTTAGTTATGCTGGCTTTAACCATAACCTTTTACCTTATCTACAGCTAATTAACATTGCCCAGTTAGATGATGCATCCATCTATACCCAGGGTCACAGGGAAGCTGAAGCCTATGGCAGGGAATGCCCTGGACGGCATGCCAGGCCAGCACAGTGCACACTTTCACACAAAATAAAGGACATTTTACCTGCACTGCATACAGAAACCAGACTATCCAGCCAACAAGAGTGCAACAAACAAAACAACATGAAGACAGAAATCCTGCACCCCCCCATCCCCCCGTAAGCTCACCCCGGGCCCCAATCCTCAGGTTCCTGTGCTGTGCCAGGACCCTGTCTTCATCTGGACCCCCCGATTCATGCAGGGTTTCCACCCCATTAACGCCGCCACCTCTCGCCCACACGCAGCGCCAGGGCAAATATCAATCCCTATCCCAAGGTGTGCCAGTCTTCAGGGCGAACCACTCAGCCAGTTAGGGTATTTCCTATATTACAATGAGATTTGCAATGAGGATGTTCAGAAGGCAGGGTAACTCCCCCTCCCCCATAGTTTATCAGCACTTAATGAAGGGTGCAAAAGGCTCAACTCATACGCTTCATGCTGCTTCTAAAATCCGGCTCACCAGCATGGGTTTCCAGGAGCACACAGGAAAGGAGGTATTTATTATGTGCCACTAGCTCCTCTTAATTGTCCCTGCAGACCTTACCGAGGGCTTTCTTTGGCTCATGGAACATTTACTGAGCGCTTAAAGCCGTTTCAGTGGAGAATCACAGCAGAGCTTCTCAGAAGAGAGACATGTTTCATTTTCCCTTGGGAGATGTGACGTATGTATGACTGATTACATTATTTATCGCTATTACACAACATCTGTAATCTGTAAAAATATTATGATGCCGTATGAATTTTTGAAATAGAACCTGGTCAACTGTCCATCCATTTACTGCAGAGGTGGGCAAGATACGAGTAAAAAGTAAAAATCCAGACCAGGATTTTGTTTCAACCAAGTAGTTGAGTTCTCT